>QRFJ01002726.1:142981-172753 GCA_006176705.1 Cocos nucifera
TGCACCTCCTCCAAAGGTTGGAGGCTTTTAATAGTTGTATTTCTTTTTTTATCTTTTTTCTTCTACTTTTTCCTATAGTCAAAATATTTCAATTAATGAAAGTAAATTTTTTCTTTACTATACCTCTGTATTGTGATATCCCTATGCATTAATGCAGTCTTCAATCGATGCTGAACCTCTACCTCAGGGGATCACCTTGAAGGCTCTTAATAGAGAGTTAGGAAAGGAAGTTCATCAACTTAGTATGAAGCTGAAGAAAGCTGAAGATGAGCTCGAGAAATAAGAAAAGAGCTATGCTGAGACTGCCATTGAAATTAATTGCCCTGACAATCCTCCAAGCAGTTCTTTAGATAATACACTGCCAAGAAGAACCATCTAAGTGAAGAACTTGAGGGAACCAGAAAGCATGCTAGTGAAAAATCCTAGGCCCTGACGGCCAAGGTTTGTTCTCTTGAGACTGAACTCAGCGAGGCAAGAGAAAAAAATTAGCTAATTGGAGAGAAGTTTGGCCTGGGTCCAAAGTCAAGTGGAATTTAGTTGGGACTGGTCGAAGAAGTTTTCTGACCTTCAAAGGCAGCTACAAGATGCTGAAAGGTCATATAATTCCTATTGGATCGGATGGTGCGAGCAGATAGATGATTATAAAAAGAAGCCTAAGATGGCGAATGCCAAGGTGATGCGGCTCAAAAAATAGTTGGCAGACAAGGCCTAGGCTGATCCAAGAGGGTATCTAGAGGAAGTCACCATTTTGACGAGAATCATTGGAGATATTTCAGAGAATTATGAAAAGTGTAAGGCCAAACTCCTTTAGCTCAAGATCTAAATAACTTATAATAAGAGCGCGGTGAAGGATGCTGAAGCCGAATCAATAATCCTACGAAAGAGGCTAAGAAAAGTAGAAGATGACTTTTGAAAATCTTAAAAATTGCTCGGAAAGAGCTTGGCAGCAAGATGAGAACTTGAAGAGAAGATAGAAGATCTGAAGCACTCCCTCGTGTTGGCTAGGGCTGATAGTCCAAAGTCTGACTCTGAGTAGGACTTCATCTTCTTATTTTTTTTATAATCGATCTCGAGGATCTATGTAATAAACTTTTAATTTTATTTAAATAATATTTCTTTAAGTCATCCTTCTATGCTATATCTTGATTTGATCCTTGTTGGTTTCTTTATTTTCTTGTTATAACTGGTTTTGATGTCGTCTTGAAAAAATAATCGTTGCCCAATATCTCATATACCTGTCTCCCTTGTCTATGAACTAGGGTCTTTGGACTTAATTAGGAGCAAATACATCTCTTTGTCTAGGAGCCAAAAGTTTTTATACCTATGGTCAACCTCTTGTTTAAGAATCGAAGACCTTCAATTATCCATAGGGGTCTTTATCCATGTTAGGATGAGGTCCTCCTTCCATTCCTGATATGGTTGTCGGAGTGCAAAAGGACCATGGAGAGGGCCTCTCCCCATTATCTCCTATTTAAGAACTGAAGGTCTTCAATCCCTCGTGGAGATCTTCATCCATGTCAGGATGAGGTCCACTTTTCGTTACTGACATGGTTGGCTTTTATCCTTATTAGGATGAGGTCCTCCTCCTATTTCTAACAAGGTTGCTCGAACACAAAAGGGATGTTGAGAGGGCCTCTTCCTATTTTCTCATATTTAAAAACCAGAGATCTTCAATCCTCCATAGGAATCTTTATCCATGTCAGGATGAGATCCACCTATTCCTGACATGGTTGGCTTTTATCCTTATTAGGATGAGGTCCTCCTATTCCTAACAAAATTATTGGGACACAAAAAGGCCAGTAAGAGAGCTTCTTCCTTTTACCTCCTGTTTAAGAATCGAAGGCATTCAATCCCCCGTGGAGGTCTTTATCAATGTCAGGACGAGGTCCTCCACCTATTTCTGACATGGTTGGCTTTTACTCTTATTAGAATGAGATCCTTCTCCTATTCCTAACAAGATTATCGGAGCACAAAAAGGCCATTGAGAGGACCTCTTCCCATTACCTCCTATTTGAGAACTGGAGGCATTCAATCCCCCATGGAGGTCTTCACCCATGTCAGGAGGAGGTCCTCCTCATGTTCTTGACATGGTTGGCTTTTATCCTTGTTAGGATGACGTCTTTCTAAAGAAAAAACTAGATTTTCCTACTGTAGGATGCATCTGATCGGATCAGATTTATAGAGAAATAATTTTTAAAAATTTTTTATGATCTAATTAGATTTGAGAGTTCTCAGATCTAATTAGATTCATATAAAATTAGAAGTAAAATAAAAATAAAAATAGCGATAACAATTATCACCTGATAGGATAAATCGTTTATCCATTGTGATGATCTGACGATTGATCTGAGATTTTGATTGAAATGCGCATGCGCTCAGCCTCTACTGATATCCACTTGGGTCAGATTTGGAAGTCTCCTTCTAGATTTGATCTCCAAAGATTAGATGTGATGTCTTTCCATAGACCCTTCAAATTAAACTTTGAGGGCTATGCGTTCGTCTCACGAACACCATCGTCTCTCGCTGATCTTCGCAGCAAAAGGATTTGATCTTTACTCATAGGTTTTGCCCAACTCTTGGGCATGGAGAGGAGGGAGAAGATCAGATGAGGAAGGTGTGGAGATGAAGATTTTGGTAGGGTTTCACCGTAGAGAATTTTCTATGCACAATAGCTTGCACATGTCCCTTTTATAGACCAAACCAAGAGTCCCTTCGCATGTGACTTTGAACAGGTCAAAGCCAACAAGCAGAAGGACTCTCCCATGATCTCCACACCCCACACCCCCTTTTTTTAGATTTTTGTCACACAAAAATAAAAAAATATGGTATGGAGCAATTTGTGATAAGATTAAGTTGGCGCACAACTCTTATCTCCCAAGAGTTTGAACTATTCAAACTTTTGACCCATTCAAACTTGATTTGAATGGGACACCTCCATACATATCTATATGGGCTGCATGGCCAAAGGAGGAGTGTGCCCCTTATTCCTCACATAAATTCCATATGGATGTGTGCCCATAGATAAATTCTAGGGGGCGCACGCCACATCTCTTCTTTCCTGCATGCGGGGCCAACATTTGACCCTTGTCCTATTCCTATCTTATGGGATTAAGACAATTTTTTCAAGTTCCATCCAATGAATTTATGTCAAGTCCTAATCAAGTTAGAACAAGCTTTGATCAGACTAGGACTTGATTCAGTCAGATCAAGAAAAATCCATCTAGAATTTTTGAGAGAGGCTTGTCCAAATTTTATCTCATGATTTTAGGACAAGCCCTAATCTGGCAAAGACAACCCTTGTCTTATTCCCATCTTATGGGATTTAAGACAAGGCTTGATCAGGTCAGGATAAGTTTAGTCAGATCAAGACAAATCCCTAAAGAGTTTTCGGATAAGTCTTGTCCATATAGTTTCAAAAATTAGTAGGTCTTGTCCTATTTCCATCCGATTGATTAGGACAAGCCTAGATCAGATTAGGACAAGACTTTTTTGATCCAGACAAGTTTCAATCAGACTAGGATAGAGCCATACAAGGCTCTCGGATAAGTCAAATCCAATTTGGCTCAATCAAGATGAACTAGAAAGATGACAGAAGGAGAATATTAGGTTCAATCATGTGCGAGCATGATTTCCTTGAATCTAATTGGATCTAATCTAAATCAATCGAACTAAGTTAGCTCAATTGATGACATCCAGATCCAAACCCTTATTTTTGTGATCTAGTTAGGTTCAGTTTTATATGGTAATGAGACATGTCATAATCTCCGTCAATGACATCATCGAAACATCTTTTGATGGATCAAAACTCTTCCGATTCACCCAATTAGAATCGTCAATCATCAAGATAATTCTAATTGATTCCAAAATCTACTAGTGACACCTAGAAGTATATGGTGGCAACCCATCAAAATAAAATAGTGAACCTCTCAGTGTAGCTACCTGTGTGATTGGGTTCTTCTATCATGAGCCCCGACAGGATTAGGGTTAAGGTGAACTCATCAAACCTAACACCCATTATATGAATGAATCATTCGATTCGAGTCTGAAGTAAAATCCTAATAGAAACTTCTTTCTATTATTTCATACTATCATGGCCATGGGTTTAAGGACTCGATCTCATGATCATCATAGGACCACTCCTCTACCGAGGTTGATAGATCCCATCTTGGTGTGATCTAATTCCTATAATGAACATGCTATAGCTAACATACACCTCAGGATTCTAAATGGCTAGGAGATCAAGTTATGGTATAGTCAAACAATAACACCCTCAAGATGAACTATCGGTGCACCTTAGATCAAATAACCAGACACACGTTGTAGCATCAAGCTAGTCATCGATGAGAAGGTTGAATCCTTTATGACTACTCGAGATGGTCATGCTCAGTTCTATCATTCTCTAACGAGTACCTATACTCTTACTCTGGTGTTTCTACACTACAGACTCAAGACTCATCTATCCTAAGAAAATGATCGTACACCGATCTTTCAGATCAATCACCATCCTCATGATGATCCTATGATCTGAAGTAATTTATGAGTTAATTATGATAATACATGTCTTAAATTCTCAACACTTAAGAATATGTATTATCATGCCTATTAACTCAATGGATGTATCACAGTCACTTTATATACAATGTGATAGAATAAATAATTTTTTAATTTATTTTAAATTAAAATTATGAAAATGTCCCTAGGAAGTATTTAATAAGTATCGGGCAATCTGACTTTTAGGGCACACATCTAACAAACTCCCACTTGACCTAAAGCCAATTGGCTACAAATTTAAGTTCCATCATCTCAAGGTGGGCTTGGATCTTTTGTGGATCTAAAGGCTTCATCATTGGGTGAACCACATGGTCTGCGGAGTCGACTCTCTTAACCTCAATATGTTCCTTCTCGAGGTAATCATGAATGAGGTGGAACCATCTTCTTGGAACTCCTTCAACTAACAGTACCACCATTGCATAGGAATAAACTTTCAGATGTCAATTTTCGATCATCTATGTTAGATATAAAGTGAGTCTGCATACCCCTGGACCTAGAGTTTACCATGCTAAACCTCTTCAGCACCTCCTCTATGTAGAAAACCTAGCATCCTCTTCAGTCTATCCCTATAGACCTAAAATGAAGGATACCTTACCTAGGTCTTTCAGAGAAAATTTCTTAGATAACCATCCTTTGACTACGTCAATATGAGAATATCATTTTTAATCAGGAGAATGTCATCCATGTTAGATATGTGTGCCCTAGAAGCCAGAATTGGCTGACACTTGTTATACACTTCTAAGGATAAAATTATAATTTTAACTATAAATAATAAAATAGGTTGTTTTCTATCATAATGTGTATTTAGTTTCTATGATACATCCCTTGAGTTAATGGCAATGATAGTTCTTATTTTCAAGAGTTAAAAATTTAAGATATGAATTTTCATTATTAACTTATAAAATGCTCCTGACCGTAGGATCATCATGAGGATGGTGATTGATCCAGAAGATTAGTGTACAATTGCTTCTTTATAGTAGATGAGTCTTGAGTCTATGGTGTAGAGACACCAGAGCTAGAGTACAGATACTCGTTAGAGAACGAGGGCACCGAGTGTGACCACCTCGAGTAGTCATTAGAAAGTCTACTTTCTCATCAATGACTAGCTCGAAGCTACAGTTGTGTGTCTGATTCTTTGACCTGAGGTGCATCAGTAGTTCACCATGAGGGTGTTATAGTTTGACTACACTATGACTCGGTCTCCTAGCCATTCGAAATTCTGAGGTGTATGTTGGCTATAGCATGTTCATTGTAGAAATTGGATTGCACCAATACAAAATCGATTTACCTCGGTAGATGAGGATAAGCGCTTTGATTATCATGAGAATCAAGTCCATAAGCCCATGGCCATGGTAGAGTGAAATAATAGAAAGAGTTTCTATTAAGATTTTCACATTGAACTTGAACTGAATGATTAATCATTTGATGGATATTAGGATTTGACGAGATTACCTTAACCCTAATCCAGTTGGGGCTCAAGATAGAAGAACTTAATCACACAAGTAACTGCATTGAGAGGTTCATTTTTAGTTTTGATGGATTGCCACCATATGCTGCTAGGTGTCACTGGTGGATTTTGAGAGTAATTAAAATGATTTAAATGATCAATCATACTAGTTGTTTGAATCAGAAAAATTCTGATCCATGAGAAGGTATTCTGATGTTGTCGATGATAGAGATCACGACATATCACATTACCATATAGAACTGAACCTAACTAGGTCAGACAAACAAGGGTTTTAATTTGGATATCATCAATTGGACTAAACCAGTTTAATTGATTTGAATTAGATTCAAGAAAATCATGCTAGCACAGGATTGAGCCTAATGTTCTTTTTTAATTATCATTAAACTTTGTCTCGATTAAGCCAAATGTGTCTTGGCTCACTTAGATACTTTTACTTAGTCTGACTGGAGCTTGTCTAGATTAAAAAAGGATTATCTTAATTTATGAGATGAATTTGAGACAACACCTGCCATTTTTCATCACATGCTAAATCATGTTTCGAACATTTGGTCCAACATTGACCTTTGACACTTAGACATCTGCCCATATGTCAAGCCATTATAAGAGATAATATTTAGACTAGTTCACTTGCTAAAAAGTAGATGGATGAGGGGTGCATGCTTTGGGAGGCGTGCGTCCATGGATAGAGCGTCTGGAGTCCCATATAGATGGGACTCCAGTTGCTTCGGGGTTTCTACCAAGGTGGCGCCAAAGACTTATCTTTGACCAATCTTGGTGCCGTCTAAGGATGATTCAAAGGGGCTCTCATCTGATTGGATCAGATGATGTCATCCCATCAATCAGATTTAGATCTGATTTCATAAAAGGCCGTGATTGGTTGGGATGATATAGCACTGCATTACGCAACAGGGTCTATAAAAAACCTATCTACACCAAGATCTTAGAAGCTTGATCCATTGCCCATGCCACAAGGCTGCTCCTCTCCCTCCTCCATGCCATCTTTAGGTCTTCTATCTCCTACCCACACCCAAGAATTTTTGGACTTTAGTTTGGTGTGATCCAAGCAAGAGAAAGACGATAGGAAAAGGAAGAAGGCAACACTGCTGCAAGAGACAACTCACATCTTCAAAAGAAGTTTTGAAGATCTTCAAAATCAGATCCAGATCTAATTTTTGAAGAGATGATAAAGAAGGAAAAGATCTTTAGATCCTATTTGAGTGGATATTGGTAGAGGTCAGGCACTTACGTGTCTAGATCCAAAACCTCAGGCAGACATCAGGATCATGATAGGATAATCAAATTACCCTCAATAAGATAAATTAAATTAGATTTAATTTTTTTTAATTTAATTTAATTTTATTTTATTAGATCAATAATATCAGATCTAGAAAGTTTTAAATCTAATCTAGATCTAAGAAAAATTTTTTTGAAATATCTCTCTTGATCTAATTAGATCTGAACGAACCTGACCCAAAAAAATTAGTTTTTTCCTTCAACTGGTATCAGAGCTAGGTTCCAATTTTATTATATCTAATTTTAATTTATTTTGATCTAATAATTAGATGATTTTAGATGTCACATGAGATGTAATTAGAACTAAATTAGAGAAATTAAAAATTAAATAACTTAGATCTAAGTTGTACAAGATGTATGACTAGTTGTAGAATAGAATTATTCTATGTATAGTCTAGCACGATCATAATTTAATTTGATTAGTTATGATTTCTAGATCTATTTATTTACTATTTTTTGATATTATAAATATTATAATAAGATCTAAAAAATAAAAAATAAAATTATTTAATTTTTGTTCATATGAGATATGATTGATGCATGTCTAGACTAGTTGTAGAATAGTTCTACATAATTATCTAGATTAGAGTTTTATTTTGATATGATCAATTTAAATCTAATTTTTTAGATTATTATGAGATAATTTAGATCTAAAAATATGCATGATTCGATACATGAGATGTATGCAAAATATGCCATTTAGATTAGATCTAATTTTTATATATGAGATATATGATATAGATCTAAAACTAGTTTTGTAGTTTTCATATTTTTGATTAAGGCATTCCTCTTGGCCGTCTGATCATAAGAATAAAGAAGGGTTTAAAGGCCCTCTCCTTCCATTCGATGGGGTGTTCTTATGATGTGTAGGGGTGCTGCGCGTTCGTCCTTAATCAGAAACCAAAACTTACTTTTCTGCAAAACCCTAGATCCTGAAACCCTAGGATTTTATTGTGCATATTTTATTTATGAACCCTAAACTTAATTAAGAATTAAGATTATGGAAAATATTTAATTAGGTCTAAAATTAAGAATTTTTAGATCTAAGACATATTCATAATACTGGGTTCGGGCTTGGGTAGCTCAATTAGGTCTAAGCGGTTGATCAAACCGAATCAAGAGTTGGTTAGATGGGATCAACAATGCTTAAATTGACCAGCCTAATAGGATTAAGTCTGGGTCAAGATCGAATCACATGAGTCATCGATCAAGCAAGACCTAATTAGGCTCAGTGAGGTTAGAGTCTGGATTGTAGGCTAACCCAATTGGTTCTAGCTCAACAATTTGGTGTCTAAGGTAAGTTTGGCACAGATACGACCGACTAGTTTTTAATTGAGAGCTACTCGACCTGAATGCATTCTTGTATCGAGTTAATGGCATATTCCTTCCATCGATCTCACTTACCTGGCCATATCTGTTGACACAGTTCTGATCTAAGGTGGTCAATAATCCGAGCTAACCCATGCCACTAGGTTAGTCATAATTGTTATGACTATGATAAGTCTAGTTTAATGAGACCTGAAATCAATTCTTTCCTAAGAAAAGATTAAGTCTGAGGTCTTCCACCATTGTAGATGTGCGGGCCCTTTCCGAGGTTGATTGTTCTCGACTGGATACAGTGGCTCAGTTGCACCGGAAAGATGCAACCATGTCTATTAGGCATTGGATGCTATGGGCTGGAGGATGAGTTGGGCTCAATATTCTTGGATACGGTGAGAGACTCAATTAGGAATCCAGTCTGTGCAAATGGTGGGTCTGACTTAACTAAGGAGTGGATCAATATTCTAGGATACGGTGAGATTCATGAATTAGAGATCCAAGTTTGGGTGCACCATGATTAGAGAATCATTGAACAAGAGTTGTTCACTCATTGGCTAACCCATCACCAATAACTGTTAGGTGAGGTGATGAGTCAGTTGGTGAGACCGCACCAACCCACTAGAAATCATATAATCATGGAGATTTTTACATCTCTACAGAGGAAGTGTAGGGATCAAGAAAAATAGTGGAAGCTAATTTATTTAAAAATAAAATTCTAAATAAATTGGTCAAGTCATTAAATTACAGTATCTAACTAGAATCTTTGACTCTCTATAGAAAAAGAAAATGTCTGCATCCAACCCACTAGGCACGTATCCTGGACACACACAAGACTGACTGGACCCAATTATAAAGATTGGCTCAGGAACTACAAAATTATTTTGGATTTTGAGAAGTTAACTCATGTATTAGGACCAGGACCCTCCCACCTTACCAGCTCGTCCATCCACTGAACAGAGAGCATCTCTGAAAAATGGATGAACGAAGATAATAAGGCCAGATACTTACATGTTGGGCTCGATGTCTGATGAGCTTCCAGCACCAACATGAAGATATCAAGGACTGCTCGCCAAATGTTGGCTCACCTGTAAGGAGATGTTTGGTGAACAGAGTCGCATAGCCAAATATCAAGTCACGAAATGACTTTTTAAGGCTAAGATGCATGATGGGCAGTCAGTCCAAGATCACTTGTCTGACATGATGATCAAGGACTTGGAAGAGCTTGAGAAGCTCGGTGTGAAGTTGGACTTGGATCTGCAGAATGATATTATTCTGCAATCCTTGACTGATGCATATGGGCAATTCATCATGAATTACCACATGCATAAACTTCAAAATTCTCTTGGCCGAGCTTAATGAATATGCTGGTTACCGCTGAGCTTTCTATGAAAGGTTCTAAAGGCTCAGTTCTTGCTATGGAATGGACTTCTTCCAAAAGAAAGTCTTATGGAAAGAAAAAGAAGTCTGTGAAAAAGCAGAAAGGTGGAAGGAGGAAAGAAAAAAAGGCAGAGCTGAAGAAGAAGGCCGATGACAAAGAAAAGTATTTTCCATTGCAACAGCGACGGCCATTGGAAGCGGAACTGCCCTACTTACCTGGCCACCCTAAAGAACAAGAAGGAGGCAGGTCCTTCTGGAGGTATGCTCGTTATTGAGTCTAACCTTACGATTTCTTCTGCATCCAGTTGGGTGCTTGACTCTGGTTCTAGTGCTCATCTGTGCACTTTCATGCAGGGTCTTGAGGATAGCAGGAGGCTGAGGGATGGAGACATGATCCTACGCATCGGAAATGGAGCAAGAGTTGCTGCAGTAGCCGTGGGAACATATCCCTCTTCGATTACCATCTGGTTTAGACTTAGTTTTAAAAGACTGTTATTATGTGCCTGCAGCTAGCAGGAATTTGATTTCTGTTTCATGCTTAGCACAAGAAGGCTTATGTGATTACCTTCTTTAAGGACCATTGTAACATTCTTTATGAAAGAAATAAAATTGCAAATGGTTTTCCTTATTAATGGTCTTTATCAGTTACATATTGATGTATCCTATTTTTAACTATCGAGCAAAACGTGAATGCCAAAAAACAAAATGACCTAGGGATAGTCCAAATGATAGATATCTATGGCACCTGAGATTAGGTCATATAGCAGAAGATAGGATTAACAAATTGGAGAAAAATGGGCTATTGAGTTCCATTGACTTTCGAGTCATATCCAACTTGTGAATCTTGTCTTCAAGGCAAAATGACTAAACTTCCCTTTTGTTGGACATGGGGAAAGGGCCACAGATCTCCTTGCCCTAGTACATACTGATGTGTGCGGCCCATTTGATGTGCCGGCTAGAGGCAATTTTGTCTACTTCATTAACCTTTACCGATGATCTTATCTAGGTATGGGTATGTGTATCTTATGAGACACAAGTCTGAAGCTTTTGAAAAGTTCAAAGAATTCAGACATGAAGTAGAAAAACAAACTAAAAAACCCATTAAGGTTCTTCGATCAGATCGAGGAGGTGAATACCTTAGTCCGAAAAATTCCTAGACTATCTCAAGGAAAAATGGCATAGTCTCTCAATGGACTCCACCAGGAACACCTCAACTCAACGGGGTTTCAGAAACAAAGAAATCAGGACTCTATTAGGATATGGTCCGATCCATGATGAGCTTCACAGACCTTCCTGATTTTCTTTGGGGACATTCATTTGTTAACTTCAATATATTTACTGAATAGGGTTCCCTCTAAAATCCGTTCCTACCACACCGTATGAGATATGGCACGGTAAGAAACCAAGTCTGAGTCATCTCAGAATTTAGGGGTTGTCCGGCTCATGTCAAAAGACAACAAGCGGACAAGTTAGAGTTTAGGTCCTTTAGAGCTCGATTCATAGGATATCCTAAAGAGTCATTAGGATACTATTTCTACATTCCAGAAGACCACAATGTGATTGTGAGTCGACATGCCATCTTTCTTGAAAAATAGTTTATTCAAGATAGCGGCATTGGAAAGCAGATTAAGCTTGATGAGAAAGTCTCACAAGTAGCAAAGAGCTAAGGACCAATTGGAACCAAATCAGGTTGAGCCAATAAGAACACTACCTCCTCCACCTCGTAGATCGAAAAGAGTTTCCTGTCCCCCTGAGAGATACTTAGGTATTATTTCAGAGGAAGTAGAGAAAATGTTCCTCATAGGTAATGGTGCTCATGGTGATGATCCCAAAACCTACAATGAGGCGATATCAGATATCGACTCCGAGAAATGGCTTAGAGGCAATGAAGTCAGAAATTGACTCGATGCACTCAAACCAAGTCTGGACCTTGGTAGATCCACCAGAAGGTATAGTACCTATTGGGTGTAAATGGATCTTCAAGAGAAAGATTGGTGCAGATGGAAATGTGGAGACATTCAAGGCTAGACTTAGTGGCAAAAGATTATAGTCAACGTGCGAAGGCATTGACTATCAGGATACCTTTTCATCAGTAGCTATGCTAAAATCCATCCGCACATTGCTTGCCGTTGCAGCCTATTTCGATTATGAAATATGGCAAATGGACGTGAAAATAGGCATTCTTAAATGGATATCTTGAGGAAGATATCTATATGGAACAGCCGCTAGGTTTCACATCCAGTGATACTGATCACAAAGGTTTGCAAGCTGCAAAGGTCCATATATGGACTTAAGCAAGCATCTCGGAGCTGGAACACTCATTTCAATGATGTGATCAAATTATTTGGTTTCATCAAAAATGAAGGAGGAATCCATGTGTTTTCAAAAGGTCAGTGGGAGCGCTGTTGTCTTCCTCGTACTTGTACGTGGATGACATCCTCCTTATTGGGAATGATATTCCCATGTTGACCATAGTCAAAATATGGTTGTCTAAAGGAATTCTCCATGAAAGACCTAGGTGAAGCATCCTTTATTCTAGGAATTAAGGTCTATAGAGATAGACCGAATAGGATGCTAGGACTTTCACAGAAGATGTACATAGAGGAAGTACTAAAGAGGTTTAGTATGGAAAACTCTAAGAGGGGATTAATACCCTTCAGACATGGTATTCATCTTTCCAAGAAGATGTGCCCTAGCACACCTGAGGAAATAGAATGCATGAGCAAGATCCCTTATGCTTCTGCAATAGGGAGCCTCATGTATGCCATGCTATGTACACGACCTGATATAGCCCATGCTGTGAGTGTCACAAGCAGATATCAGTCAAATCCAGGTGAAGAACACTGGACTTCTGTGAAATGTATCCTTAAGTACTTAAGAAGAACTAAGGATATGATGTTGGTCTTTGGTAATGGAGAACTCCAAGTCCAAGGGATACACAGACTCGGAATTTCATGTCTGATATAGATGATCGAAAGTTGACATCTAAGAATTTGTTTGTGTGTAATGATGGTGCTGTCAGTTGGAAGAGTTTTAAACAGACAGTAATAGTAGATTCCACCATGGAAGTAGAATACATCGCTGCATCAGAAGCTATGAAAGAGATATTCTGGTACAAGAAGTTTGTCGCAGAGATTCGAGTGATGCCATTAGATGCTATTCCTCTGTATTGCGATAATAATGGCACCATAGCTCTAGCTAAGGAGCCAAGATCTCATCAGAAATCCAAACACATTGAGCAGTGATACCACCACATCCACGATTATCTTGAGAAAGGATACGTCGAGATCAAGAGAGTCGACTCTACAGACAATGCAGTAGACCGACTTACAAAGCCATTGGGCCAACAGAAGATCAAAACCCACCTTGAGAAGATGGAACTTAGATTTGTAGCTAATTGGCTTTAGGTCAAGTGAGAGTTTGCTAGATATGTGTGCCCTAGAAGCTAGAATTGGCTGACACTTGTTATACACTTCTAAGGGCAAAATTATAATTTTGACTATAAATAATAAAATAAATTATTTTCTATTATAATGTGTATTTAGTATCTGTGATACATCCCTTGAGTTAATGGCAATGATAGTTCTTATTTTCAAGAGTTGAAAATTTAAGACATAAATTTTCATTATTAACTCATAAAATGCTCCTGACCGTAGGATCATCATGAGGATGGTGATTGATCTGAAAGGTTGGTGTATAATCACTTCTTTATAGTGGATGAGTCTTGAGTCTATGATGTAGAGACACCAGAGTGAAAGTATGATACTCATTAGAGAACGACGGCACTGAGCAGGACCACCTCGAGCAGTCATCAGAAAGTCTACCTTCTTGTCGATGATTGGCTCGAAGCTGTAGTCGTGTGTTTAGTTCTTTGATCTGAGGTGCATCGATAATTCATCTTGAGGATGTTATAGTTTGACAACACCATGACTCGGTCTCCTAGCCATTTGCAATCCTGAGGTGTATATTGGCTATAGCATGTTTATTGTAGGAATTGGATTGCACCAATAGGGAATCAATCTACCTCGATAGATGAGGATAAGCCCTATGATGATCATGAGAATCAAGTCCATAAGCCCATGGCCATGGCAGAGTGAAATAATAAAAAGAGTTTCTATTAAGGTTCTCACATTGGACTTAAATCGAATGATTACATCATATGATGGATATTAGGGTTTGACGAGATTCACCTTAACCCTAATCCAGTCGGGGCTCAAGATAGAAGAACTTAATCACATAGGTAGCTGCATCGAAGAGGTTCGCATTTTTAGTTCTGATGGGTTGCCACCATATACTGCTAGGTGTCACTGGTGGATTTTGAGGAGCAATTAGAATGATTTAGATGATCAATCATACTAGTTGTCTGAATCAAAAAAGTTCTGATCGATCGGAAGGTGTTTCGATGATGTCGATGATAGAGATCGCAACATATCTCATTATTATATGAAATTGAACCTAACTAGATCACACAAACAAGGGTTTCGATTTGGATATTATCAATTAGACTAACCCAATTCAATTGATTTGAATTAGATTCAATTAGGTTCAAGGAAATCATACTAGCACACGATTGAGCCTAATGTTCTCCTTTAATTATCATTAAAGTTTATCTCGACTAAGCCAAATGTGTCTTGGCTCACTCAGATACCTTTACTTGGTCTAACTGGAGCTTGTCCATGTTAGAAAAAGATTGTCTTAATTTATGAGATGAATTTGAGACAACACCTACCATTTTCCATCACCTGCTAAATCCTGTTTTGGATATTTGGTTAAACATTGACCTTTGATACTTAGACATCTGCCCATGTGTCAAACCATCATCGGAGAGAATATTTGGACTATTCCACCTGCTAAAAAGTAGATGGATGAGGGGTGCATGCCTAGGGAGGCGTGCGCCCATGGATAGAGCATCTGGAGTCCCATTTAGATGGAACTCCAGTTGCTTCGGGGTTTCTACCTAGGTGGTGCCAAAGACTTATCTTTGATCAGTCTTGGCACCATCTAAGGATGATTCAGAGGGTTTCTCATCTGATTGGATTAGATGATATCATCCTACTAATCAAATTTAGATCTGATTGCACAAAAGGCCATGATTGGTCGGGATGATGTGGTAGTGCATGGCGCAAGAGGGTTTATAAAAAACCCTATCTGTGCCAAGATCGTAGAAGCTTGATCCATTGCCTATGCCACAAGGCCGCCCCTCTCTCTCCTCCATGCCATCTTTAGGTCTTCTCTCTCCTACCCATGCCCAAGAAATTTTTGGCTTCAGTTTGGTGCGATCCAAGCAAGAGAAAGGTGACAGGAAAAGGAAGAAGGCAGCACTGCTGCAAGAGACAACTCACATCTTCGAAAGAAGTTTTGAAGATCTTCAAAATCAGATCTAGATCTGATTTTTGGAGAGGTTAATAAGAAGGAGAATATTTCTAGATCCTACCCGAGTGGATCTCGGTAGAGGCCAGGCACTTGCGTGGCTAGATTCAGAACCCAGGCAGACATCAAGATCATCACAGAATAATTACTCTTAACAAGATAAATTAAATTAGATTTAACTTATTTTTTATTTTATTTTTTTTATTAGATCAATAATATCATATCTGAAAAGTCTCAGATCTGATCTTGATCTAAGAGAAAAATTTTTGAAATATCTCTCTTGATCCAATTAGATCTGAACGAACCTAACCTAGAAAAATTAGTTTTTTCCTTCAATCCACATACAATACGAGGAAGATAACAATACTCCCACTGACCTTCTTGAACATACTTGATTTCTCCTCATTCTTGATGAAACCAAACAATTTGATTACATCAAGCATTCCAACTCCGAGATGCTTGCTTGAGTCCGTAGATGAATCTTTGCAGCTTGCAGACCTTTGTGATCACCATCACTGGATGCGAAAACAAAATGGCTATTCTATAAATATCTTCTTCAAGATATCCAATTATGAACTCTATTATCACATCCATCTGCCATATTTCATAATTAAAATATACTTCAATGGCAAGCAATGTGCGGATGGATGGCCACTGACGAGAAGGTAACCTGATATCCTTTAGCCACTAGCCAAGCCTTGAATGTCTCTACATTCCCATCTACACATATCTTTCTCTTGAAGATCCATTTATACCCTTTATGTGGATCTACCAAGATCCAAATTTAGTTCAAGTGCATCAAGTCAATCTTTGACTTCAATGCCTCTTACCAATTCTCAAAGTCGATATCTGATATCACCTTGTCATAGGTTTTGGGATCATCACCATGAACCCATTTTTCATGAGGAGCATTTTCTTTACATCTTCTGAAATAGTACCTAAGTACCTTTAGAAGGATAAAAAATCCTATTTGACCTACGAGGTGGATGAGGTAGTGAATTATGGATCAGCTCAGACTAACTGGGTTCCTCAGGTGCCATAGCTCTTTGCTCTTTGGAGACTTTCTCCTCGAGCCTAATCTGTCTTCCGATGTCACCATCTTGAACAAACTATTTTTCAAGAAAAATGGTGTGTCAGCCCATAATCATCTTATGGTTTTCTAGAAGATAGAAGTAATACCCTAATAACTCTTTGGAATATCCAACAAACCAAGCTCTAAGAAACCTAGACTCTAACTTGTCCGCCATCGAATAATCCCAATTCTTAGATGACTCAGACTTGGCTTCTTACCATGCCATATCTCATATGTAGTGACAGGAATGATTTTAGATTTAACCCTATTAAACTATATCTCTAAAGAAACTCAGGAAGATTCGTGAAGCTCATCATGCTTCAGACCATATCTAATAGGATTCGATTTTTTCGTTTTGAAATCCCATTAAGTTGAGGCATTCCAGGTGAAGTCCATTATGAGACTATACCATTGTTCTTGAGATAGTCCAAAAATTCCTGAATAAGGTATTCACCTCCTCGATTTGATCAAATAACCTTAATGGGCTTTTCAGTTTGCTTTTCTACTTTGTATCTAATTATTTTGAACTTTTTAATGGCTTCAGACATGTGTCGTATCAAGTACATATACCTATGCTGAGATAGATTATCAGTAAAGGTAATAAAGTAGTCATAATTGCCCCTGACTGGTACATCGAATGGGTCGCACATATCTATATGTACCAGGGCAAAAAGGTCTATAGCCCTTTTTCATGTCCCATAAAAGGAAGCTTAGTCATTTTGCCTTGAAGGCATGATTCATAAATCGGATATGACTCAAAAGTCAATAGACCCATTAGTTTAGATTTCTCTAATTTGTTAATCCTATCTTCAACTATATGACCTAGCCTAAAGGTGCCATAGATACCTTTCATTAATACTATCTCTAGATCATTTTGATCTTATGGCATTAACATTTTGTTCGATAGACTTAATGATGAGCATTCCTTCAGAAGGTCCTTCTTCCTGCTTGTTCTTCAGGCAAGCCAGGTACGCAGGGTAGTCTCGCTTTCAATGGCCATCGGAGTTGCAGTGGAAACACTTTTCCTTCTCCGTGGCCTTCTTCTTCGGCTCGCCCTTCTTTTCTCCTTCTATTTTCTACTTCTTCGTAGAGTTCTTCTTCTTTCCAAAAGACTTTCTCTTTGAAGAAGTCTGCTCCATAGCCAGAACTGAGTATTTTGAACCCTTCAAAGTTTGCTCAATAGTAACTAGCATATTTATTAACTCGGCCAAGGTGCACTGGAGCTTATTCATATGGAAGTTCATAATGAATTGCCCATACGAATCAATCAAGGATTGTAGGATCACATCAATCTACAATTCCTTATCGATCAAAACTCTAAGCTTCTCAAGCTCTTTAGGTCCTTGATCATTGCCAAGCAATAATCTTGGATCAACTGTCCAGCATGCATTTGCACCTTAAAAAGTCTCTTCGAGACTTGATAACGTGCTGCACGACTCGATTCACCGAACAACTCTTATAGGTGCACCAACATTTGGCGAGCAGTTCTGATGTCTTCATGTTGGTGCTGTAATTCATCAGACATTGAGCCCAACATGTGAAACCCTACTTTGTTATGTTCGTCAGACCACTTTTCATGAGATGTTCTCTGATCAGCAGTTGGATGGGCTGGTAAAGGGGGGGTCCTGGTCCAATACATAGGCCAACTTTTTCGAATCCAAAATAATTTTGAAGTTCTTTAGCCAATCCTTGTAAATTGATCTAGTCAACTTATGGGTATCTAGGATTCGGATTAGTGGTTCTAATGCAGACATTTTTCTATAAAAAGTCAAAGTTTCTAGTTAGACTTATAATTTGACTGAACCAATTTATTTAAGGGCTTCATTTTTAAATAAATTAGGCTTTCACTATTTTTTTGGATCCCTACACTTCCTTGGTAGTGATGCGAAAATCTCCACGATCATTGATTTCTAGTGGATGGTGCGATCCCACTGACTGGCTCACTACCTCACCTGATAGTTATTGGTAATGGGTCAACCGATGAGTGAACAACTCTTGTCCAATATTTCTCTAAATATGATGCACTCAAATCTGATCTCTAATTCATGAAGCTCACCATGCCCGAAATATTACTCCACTCTTTAGTTAAGTCAAATCCATCATTTATACAAATTGGATTTCTGATTGGATCCCTCACCGTATCCAAAATATTGAGCCCAACCCAACCTCCAACCCATAGCATCCAATGCCTAATAGACATGGTTGCATCTTTTTGGTACAGCTGAACTGTTTTATCCAACCAAGAATAATCAACCCCGGAAAGTGCCCGCACATCTACAATGCTGAAAGACCTAGAACTTAATAATTTCTTAGGAAGATTTGATTTGGTCTCTTAGACTCAACTAGTCATAACATTTATGACTAACCTAGTGGCATGGGTTAGCTCGAATCATTAGCCACCTCAAACCAGAACTGGATCGACTCAATCGGCTAGGTAAGTGAGATCAGTGGGAGGAATATGACATTAACTCATCATGAATGCATTCAAGTCGAGTAGCTTCCAATTAAAGATCATTGGTCGTATTTGTCATACTTACCTCAGACACCAACTTGTCTGACCAGAACTGATCGGGTTAGCTTGCAATCTAGGCTCGAACCACGGAGCTAAATTAGGTCTTAACATGATTGAGCACATATGACTATGAGTCGATCTTGATCCAGACTTAATCCTACCAGGTTGGTCAAATCTAAGCACTCCTGATCCCACCTAACCAAATCTTGATTCGATTTGATTAACTACTAGACCTAATTGAGCTACCCACATCCGAACCCATGATTTATGAAGGTGTCTTAGATCTAAAAATTTATAATTTTAGATCTAATTATTTTTATAAACTTAATTCTTAATTAAGTTTAAGGGTTCAATAACAAAACTTATATCAAAAAATCCTAGGATTTCAGGATCTAGGATTTTATAGAAAAGTAAGTTTTCAATTTTTGATTAAGGGCAAACGCGCAGCACCCCTACACGCTATAAGAGCACTCCATTGAATAGAAAGAGAGGATCTTTAAACCCTTCTTACTCTTATGATTGGATGGCCAAAGGGAATGCCTTAATCAGAAATATGAACTATACTACAAAACTGTTAGATCTAGAGCATATAATTGTTACATGATTTAAGATCTAATCTATACATGTTTTGCATACATCTCATGTATAAAATTTAACATTTAAATTTATATTTCAAATTTGATTACATCTGATGTAATATCTAAAAAAAAATTTTAAATGATCTCATCATAAAAAATTTTAGTCTAGACTACTCATGGCATAGATCTATGGAACTAGTCTAGACATGCATTGCATATGTCATACATATAAAATTTTTAAATGTATCTCATGCTTTCAGATCTAATTATATCATATATAAAATCTAAAATTTTACTAATCTAATTACATAATCTTCAAAAAATTAAATGAACATTTCATAAAATTTCTAATTTAGACCATGAGATTAAACTAGAGATCTAGTCTAAACATATGCTGTCTATATCACATATGTCAAAATTTTAAATTAGATCTAATGTTTTAGATCTGATTACAACTAATATAACATCTAAAACTTAAATGATCAAATCATAAAAAAATAAATCAGATCTAATCTAAAACATATTTAAAAACTATCATGATATGGAACAACAGATCTAGACTAGAACATGCATTATTTATATCAAACATATATATTTAAAACATGCAATTTTTTATTTTGGATCTGATTACATCCTATGTACCATCCAAAAATCAAATAATCAAATTATAGAAAATAAATTTAGATCAATCTAAAGATAGATCTGGAAGCGGTAACCCGGCTCCGATACTAGTTGAAGAAAAAACTGTATTTTCCTGCTGTAGGATGCATCTGATCGGATCAGATTTATAGTAAAATAATTTTTAAAAAGTTTCTATGATCTGATCAGATCTAAAAGTTCTCATATTTGATTAGATTGATCTAAAATTAAAAGTAAAATAAAAATAAAAATAGTGATAACAATTATCATCTGATCAGGTAAATCGTTTTTCCATTATGATGATCTGACGACTGATCTGAGATTCTGATTGAGCCACACATGCATTCGGCCTCTACCAGTATCCACTCAGATCAAATCTGAAAGTCTCCTCCTTCTACATTTGATCTCTAAAGATCAAATCTGATGTCTTCCTATAGAGCCTTCAAATCAAACTTTGAGGGTTGCGTAATCGTCTCACGAACACCATTATCTCTCACTGATCTTCGCACCAATGGGACTTGATCTTTGCTCGCAAGTTTTGCCCAACTCTTGGGCATTGAGAAGAGGGAGAGGATCAAATGAGGAAGGCATAGAGATGGAGATTTTGGTAGGGCTTCACCATAATGAATTTTCTATGTACAATAGCTTGTGTAGGGCCCCTTTTATAGACGAAACCAAGAGTCCCTTCGCATGTGACATTGAACGGGTCAAAGCCAACAAGTAGAAGGACTCTCCTATGATCTCCATGCCCCACACCTCTTTTTTTTAGATTTTATCATACAAAAATAAAGGAATATGGCATGGAATAATTTGGGATAAGATTAAGTTGGCGCACAACTCTTATCTCCCAAGAGTTTGAACTATTCAAACTTTTGATCCATTTAAACTTGATTTAAATGGGACACCTCCGTACATATCCATATGGGGTGCACGGACAAAGGGGGAGTGCACCCCTTATTCCTCACATAAATCCCATATGGACATGCACCCTCAGATAAATTCTAGGGGGTGCACGCCTTATCTCTTCTTTCCTGCATACTGGGTCAACATTTGACCCTTGTCCTGTTCCCATCTTATAGAATTAAGATAAAATCTTTTCAAGTTCCATCCAATGGATTTATGTCAAGTCCTAATCAAGTTAGAACAAGCCTTGATCAGACCAGGACTTAGTCCAGTTAGATCAAGAAAAATTCATCTAGAATTTTTGGGAGAAGCTTGTCCAAATTTCATCTCATGATTTTAGGACAAGCCCTAATCTAGAAAGGACAATCCTTGTCTTATTCCCATCTTATGGGATTTAGGATAAGTCTTGATCAGGCTAGGAGAAGGTCTAGTCAAATCAAGACAAATCTCTATAGAGTTTCTGGATAAGCCTTACCCAAATAGTTCTAGAAATTAGCAGGTCTTGTCCTGTTTTCATCCGATGGATTAGGACAAGCCTAGATTAGGTTAGGATAATACTTTTCTTATCAAGACAAGTTCTAGCCAGACTAGGATAGAGTCATACAAGGCTCCTAGATAAGCCAAATCCAATTTGGCTCAGTCTAGATGAACCAAAAAGATGACAGAAGGAGAATATTCGGTTTAATCATGTGCTAGCATGATTTTCTTGAACCTAATTGGATCTAATCCAAATCAATTGAACTGGGTTAGCTCAATTGATTACATCCAAACCTAAACCCTTATTTGTGTGATCTAGTTAGATTCAGCTCTGTATTGTAATGCAACATGTCGTGATCTCCAACAATAACATCATCGAAACATCTTTTAATGGACCAGAATTCTTTCGATTCACCTAATTAGAATTGTCGATCATCAAGATAATTCTAAATGATCCTAAAATCCACCAATGATACCTAGAAGTATATGATGGCAATCCATCAAAATCGAATAGTATACCTCTCAGTGCAGCTACCTGTTTGATTGAGTTCTTCTATCATGATCTCCGACGGGATTAGGGTTAAGACAAACTCATCAAACCCAACACCCATCATATGAATGAATCATTTGATTCGAGTCTGACGTGAAACCCTAATAGAAACTTCTTTCTATTATTTTACACTACCATGGCTATGGATTTTAGAACTCGATCTCATGATCATATAGTGCTAGATATATGTACCCTAGAAGCTAGAATTGGCTGACACTTACAATACACTTCTAGGGGCAAAATTATAATTTAGACTATAATCAATAAAAAGGGTTATTTTCTATCACATATGTGTATTTAGTGTCTGTGATACATCCTTTGAGTTAATAGTAATGATAATTCATATTTTCAAGAGTTAAAAATTTAAAACATGAATAATCATTATTAACTCATAAAATGCTTCCGACCATAGGATCATCATGAGGATGGTGATTGATCCAAAAGATTGGTATACAATCGCTTCTCTTTAGTAGATGAGTCTTGAGTCTATGGTGTGGAGACATCGGAGCGAGAGTATAGGTACTCATTAGAGAATGAGGGCACTGAGCGTGACCACCTCGAGTAGTCATTAGGAAGTCTACCTTCTCATCAATGACTGACTCGATGCTGTAGTGGTGTGTCTGGTTCTTTGACCTAAGATGAATCAATAGTTCACCTTAAGGGTGTTATAGTTTGACTACACCATAACTCAATCTCCTAGCCATTCAGAATTCTGAGGTGTATGTTGGCTATAGCATGTTCATTGTAGGAACTGGATTGCATCAAGATGGAATCTATCTACCTCGGTGGTAGAGGAGCAGCCCTATGATGATCATGAGAATCAAGTCCAGAAGCCCATGGCCATGGCAGAGTGAAATAATAGAAAGAGTTTCTATTTAGGTTTTCACATCGGACTTGAATCGAATGATTACATCATATAACAGAGAACTAGGGTTTGACGAGTTCACCTTAACCCTAATCTGATCAGAGGCTCAAGATAGAAGAACTTAATCACAGAGGTAGCTGCACCAAAAGAGGTTCGCATTCAGCTCTGATGGGTTGCCACCATATACTGCTAGGTGTCACTGATGGATTTTGGGAGCAATTAGAATGATTTAGATGATCGATCATTCTAGCTGTTCGAATCAGAAGAGTTCTGATCCATCGAAAGGAGTTTCGATGATGTCGATGATAGAGATCATGACATATCCCATTACCATACAGAACTGAACCTAACTGGGTCACACAAACAAGGGTTTGAATCTAGTGATCATCAATTGAACTAATCTAGTTCAATTGATCTGAATGAGATTCAATTAGGTTCAAGAAAATCATGCTAGCACTCGATTGAACCTAACGTTCTTCTTTTACTATCATAAATAGTTGTCCTTACTGAGCCAAAGGAGTTTGTGCTCATTCAAAGGCTGTCACCTAGTTTGACTGGAGTCTGTCCAGATCAAAAAAGGGTTATCTTATTTTGTAAGATAATACCTACCATTTTTGGTCACCTACCATTTCTCGTCCTTTGACTTTGGTCAAAAGTTGACCTTTGACTGGTCAAATGTTGACCATTGATACTTTGACTTCTATCCACGTGTCATGCACCTATTGAAGAGCTGGTGGGGGCTTGTCCCCCTGTCAGAACCTAGCAAGGAGGAGGGCGCACGCCACCCTTGACATGTGCCCAAACTGGAGGTGCCCAGGAGTGCTTGTTGGACAGGGACTCCATCTCCTTTTTGGATTTCGATTAGACTTCTCCTAAGAACCAAGTTTGACTGATCTTAGGCAACATCTAAGGAGTAATCCAAGGGACTCTATTCCCACCAATCAGATTTAGATCTGATTTCACAAAGGGTTGTGATTGGTTGGGAAGAAGAGGAGTTGGATCACGCATAGTCTATAAATAAGACCCTGTGCCCAACTCAAGGAATATCTGAAATCAATTGAAAATCCCATGCCCCAAGGCTCCCTCCCTCCTCCTCCTCCATGCCAAGTCCATCTTCTCCCTCTCCTCTCCATGCCCAAAGGTGTTTGGGATCCAAGTTGGTGCAATCTAGATGAGAGAAAGGCGACAGAAAGCTAGAAGGCTGCGCTGCTGCAAAGGACAACTGCTGATCTTCGAAAAGGTATTTTGAAGATCCTCCAGATCAGATCCAGATCTAATTTTTGGAGATGTGATAGAGAAGAAGAGGATCTTCAGATCTAGTTCAAGTGGATACCGGTAGAGGCCAGGCACTTGCGTGGCTAGATCCAGAACCTTCCGCTGCTTACAGGATCATCAACGGGTAATAGGATTACCCTACATCAAGGTAAATTAAATTTGATTTAATTTATTTAGATTTTATTTTTATTATTAAAATAATAAGAATCAGATCTAAAATATCTTAGATCTAATTTAGATTAAAGAAAAAAATTTTTGAAATATATCTCTTGATCCGATCAGATCTGAACGAACCTGATCCGAGAAATCAGGATTTTCCTTCAATTGTATCAGAACCAAGATTCTAAAGTGTTTAGATCTAATTTTAAATTTATTCTAATTAGAAAATAAGTGATTTTAGATATCACATGAGATGTGATCAGATCTAAAATCAAAAAAAATTAAAATTAAATAATTTGGATCTAAGTTAGAAAATATGCATGACTAGTTCTAAAATAGAATAGTCTTGCATGTTTATGATTTAATCTGATTAAATTATATTTTAGATCTATTTATTTATTATTTTTTATTATTATAATTATTATAATAATATCTAAAAAATAGTAAATAAAAATTATTTAATTTTAAACATTATATGAGATATGTTTGATGCATGTCTAGACTAGTTGTAGAATAGTTCTACATAGTTGTTTAGATTAGAGTTTATTTTGATAAAATTAATTTAAAATAATTTTTTTAAATTATGATGAGATAATTTAGATATGAAAACATGCATGATTCGATACATGAGATGTATGTAAAAGATACCATGATTTGATCTAATTTGTATATGAGATATATGATATAGATCTAAAACTGTTTTATAGTATTACATGTTCCTGATTAAGGCATTCCTCTTGGCCGTCCGATCATAAGAATGAAGAAGGGTTTAAAGGCCCTCTCCTCTCATCTGATGGGGTATTTTTATGATGTGTAGGGGTGCTGCACGTTCGTCCTTAATCGAAAATCCAAAACTTACTTTCTGCAAAACCTAGATTCTAAAACCCTAGGATTTATTGTGCATATTTTATTTATGAACCCTACTTAATTAAGAATTAAGATTATGGAATATTAATTAGGTCTAAAATTAAGAATTTTAGATCTAAGACATATTCATAATACTGGGTTCGGGCTTGGGTAGCTCAATTAGGTCTAAGCGGTTGATCAAATCCGAATCAAGAGTTGGTTAGATGGGATCAACAATGCTTAAATTGACCAGCCTAATAGGATTAAGTCTGGGTCAAGATCGAGTCACGATCAAGCAAGACCTAATTAGGCTCAGAGGTTAGAGTCTGGATTGTAGGCTAACCCAATTGGTTCTGGCTCAATAATTTGGTGTCTAAGGTAAGTTTGGCACATACGACCGACTGATTTTTAATTGGGAGCTACTCGACCTGAATGCATTCTTGTACGAGTTAATGGCATATCCCTTCCACCGATCTCACTTACCTGGCCATATCTATTGACACAGTTCTAATTTGAGGTGGTCAATAATCCGAGCTAACCCATGCCACTAGGTTAGTCATAATTGTTATGACTATGATAAGTCTAGTTTAATGAGACCTGAATCAATTCTCCCTAAGAAAAGATTAAGTCTGAGGTCTTCCACCATTGTAGATGTGCGGGCCCTTCCCGGGGTTGATTGTTCTCAGGCTGGATACAGTGGCTCAGTTGCACCGAAAAGATGCAACCATGTCTATTAGGCATTGGATGCTATGGGCTGGAGGATGAGTTGGGCTCAATATTTTGGATACGGTGAGAGACTCAATTAGGAAATTCCAGTCTATGCAAATGGTGGGTCTGACTTAACTAAGGAGTGGATCAATATTCTGGATACGGTGAGATTCATGAATTAGAGACCAAGTTTGGGTGCACCATGATTAGAGAATCATTGAACAAGAGTTGTTCACTCATTGGCTAACCCATCACCAATAACTGTTAGGTGAGGTGATGAGTCAGTTGGTGAGACCGCACCACCCACTAGAAATCATTAATCATGGAGATTTTCGCATCTCTACAGAGGGAGTGTAGGGATCCGAGAAAATAGTGGGAGCTAATTTGTTTAAAAATAAAATTTCTAAACAAATTGGTCAAGTCAAAATTACAGTATCTAACTAGAATCTTTGACTCTCTACAGGAAAATGTCTGCGTCCAACCCATTGGCACGTATCCTGGACACACAAAGACTGACTGGACCCAATTATAAAGATTGGCTCAGGAACTACAAAATTATTTTTGGGTTCAGAGAAGTTAACCCATGTATTTGGACCAGGACCCTCCCACCTTACCAGCCCGTCCATCCATTGAACAGAGAGAGCATCTCTGAAAAATGGATTGACGAAGATAATAAGGCCAGATATTACATGTTGGGCTCGATGTCTGATGAGCTCCAGCGCCAACATGAAGATATCGGGACTGCTCGCCAAATGTTGGCTCACCTGCAGGAGATGTTTGGTGAACAGAGTCGCGCAGCCAAATATCAAGTCACGAAATGACTTTTTAAGGCTAAGATGCGTGATGGGCAGTCAGTCCAAGATCACTGTCTGATGAATGATCAAGGACATGGAAGAGCTTGAGAAGCTCGGTGTGAAGTTAGACTTGGATCTGCAGAACGATATTATTCTGCAATCCTTGACTGATGCATATGGGCAATTCATCATGAATTACCACATGCATAAACTTCAAAATTCCTTGGCCGAATTAATGAATATGCTGGTTACCGCTGAGCTTTCTATGAAAGGTTCTAAAGGCTCAGTTCTTGCTATGGAATAGGACTTCTTCCAAAAGAAAGTCTTATGGAAAGAAAAAGAAGTCTGTGAAAAAGCAAAAGGTGGAAGGAACAAAGAAGAAGAAGGCAGAGCCGAAGAAAAAGGCCGATGTCAAAGGAAAGTGTTTCCATTGCAACAGCGACGGCCATTGGAAGCGGAACTGCCCTACTTACCTGGCCACCCTGAAGAACAAGAAGGAAGGTCCTTCTGGAGGTATGCTCGTTATTGAGTCTAACCTTACGGTTTCTTCTGCATCCAGTTGGGTGCTTGACTCTGGTTCTAGTGCTCATCTGTGCACTTCCATGCAGGGTCTTGAGGATAGCAGGAGGCTGAGGGATGGAGACATGATCCTACGCATCGATAATGGAGCAAGAGTTGCTGCAGTAGCCGTGGGAACATACCCTCTTCGATTACCATCTAGTTTAGACTTAGTTTTGAAAGACTGTTATTATGTGCCTGCAGCTAGCAGGAATTTGATTTCTGTTTCATGCTTAGCACAAGAAGGCTATGTGATTACCTTCTTTAAGGACCATTGTAACATTCTTTATGAAAGAAATAAAATTGCAAAATGGTTTCCTTATTAATGGTCTTTATCAGCTACATATTGATGTACCTATTCTAACTATCGAGCAAAACGTGAATGCCAAACGACCTAGGGATAGTCCAAATGATAGATATCTATGGCACCTGAGATTAGGTCATATAGCAGAAGATAGGATCAACAAATTGGAGAAAAATGGGCTATTGAGTCCATTGACTTTCGAGTCATATCCAACTTGTGAATCTTGTCTTCAAGGCAAAATGACTAAACTCCCTTTTGTAGGACATGGGGAAAGGGCCACAGATCTCCTTGCCCTAGTACATACTGATGTGTGCGGCCCATTTGATGTGCCGACTAGAGGCAATTTTGTCTACTTCATTACCTTTACCGATGATCTGTCTAGGTATGAGTATGTGTATCTTATGAGACACAAGTCTGAAGCTTATGAAAAGTTCAAAGAATTCAGACATGAAGTAGAAAAACAAACTGAAAAATCCATTAAGGTTCTTCGATCAAATCGAGAAGGTGAATACCTTAGCCGAGAATTCCTAGACTATCTCAAGAAAAATGGCATAGTCTCTTAATGGACTCCACCAGGAACACCTCAACTCAACGGAATTTCAAAATGGAGAAATCGGACTCTATTAGATATGGTCCAATCCGTGATGAACTTCATAGACCTCCCTGATTTTCCTTGGGGATATTCATTGTTAACTTCAATTTATCTACTGAATAGGGTTCCTTCTAAGACCATTCCTACCACACCATATGAGATATGGCACGATAAGAAACCAAGTCTGAGTCATCTCAGAATTTGGGTGAAGGGAAATCCTAATTTCCCGGTCCAGGTTCGTCCAGATCTGATTAGATCAAGAGATATATTTCAAAAATTTTCTCTTGATCTCAATCAGATCTTGATATATTTTAGATCTGATTATTATTATTTTAATAAATAAAATAAAATAAGATAAATTAAATCAAATTTAATTTACCTGATTTGGGTAATCCTATTACCCCTGTAATGATTCCTGATTGCAGCGGAAGGTTCTGGATCTAGCCACGCAAGCGCCTGGCCTCTACCGTATCCACTTGGGTGGATCTGGAGATCCTCTTCTTCTCTATCACACCTCCAAAATCAGATCTGGATCTGATTGGAGGATCTTCAAACTCCTTTTGAAGATCGCAGTCGTCCCTTTGCAGCAGCGCAGCTTCTAGCTTTTGATCGCCTTTCTTTGATCTGAATCGCACCAACCTAAATCCAAAACACTTTTGGACGTGGAGAGCAAGGGGAGAAGGACTATGGCATGGAGAAGGAGGGGAGAGGCAGCTTGGGCGTGGGAAATCTCTTTCAATTAGGGTTGGCCAGGGTCTTATTTATAACTCTTGTGATCCAACTCCTCTTCCCCCAACCAATCACAAACCCTTTGTGAAATCAGATCTAAATCTGATTGGTTGGAATAGAGACCCTGGATCCTCCTTAGAGGGTGCTAAGACAGTCAAAACTGGATTCTTAGTAGAACTCTATTGGAATCCAAAAGGGAGTGAGTCCTTGTCAACCAGGCTCCTAGGCGCCCCTACTTGGCTCACGCCAAGCTTGCGTGCGCCCTTCTCCTTGCCAGGTCTGCAGGGACAGGCCCCACCAGCTCTCCAATAGGTGCATGACATGTGGTCAAAAGTCAAAGATCAATGGTCAACATTTGACTAGTCAAAGGTAGACTTTTGACCAAAGTCAAAGAACAAGAAATGGCAGGTGACCAAAAATGGCAGGGTAATTCTTACAAATAAGACAACCTTTTAACTTGGACAACCTCCAGTCAGACATATGAGGGCATCTGATGAGCACAAACTCCTTTGGTTCTTCAGGACAACTTATTTATGATAGTAAAAGAAGAACGTTAGGTTCAATCGAGTGCTAGCATGATTCCTTGAACCTAATTGAATCTCATTCAGATCAATTGAACTGATCAGTTCAATTGATGATCACCAGATTCAAACCCTTGTTTGTGTGACCCAGTTAGGTTCAGTTCTGTATGGTAATGGGATTGTCATGATCTCTATCATCGACATCATCGAAACTCTTTCAATGGTCAGAACTCTTCTGATTCGAACAGCTAGAATCAATCGATCATCTAAATCATTCTAATTGTCCAAAATCCACCAGTGACACCTAGCAA
>QRFJ01002727.1:0-248423 GCA_006176705.1 Cocos nucifera
TGTCAAAATTATATTTTTTGCCCTAGAAGTGTATTACAAGTGTCAGCCAATTCTGGCTTCTAGGCACATATATCTAACACCTGCCACCCCTCCAGCCCTCCATCTCCGGCCGCCCATCCCCACCTATCACCCCCTTCCCCCGACCGACCCTCCTTCCCCCATCCCCGGTCGCCCCTCCCTGCCAACCTGCCACCCCCAGCCCCCATCTCGGGCTGCCGCTCCCCGCCACCCACCCGACCCCCCACCCCCCACACTCCTCTCCCAGTCATCGACCCTTCCGTCACTATGCTCCTGGGCCTTCTCGTCACTTTGCCCTCCCCTTGGCCCCATCCCGACCGCCCTGCTCTCTCTCTCTTTCCTCTTTCTCTCTTTTCTCTATCTCACTATCTTTTTTTTATTTCGTAGGTTACCTCTAGTGTCGTCGTCCTCCTCTAGTATCATAACCGACGACCCTCGAAGCTTTCGGTGCGACCCGCTCTCCATAGCCACATATTTTTTTTAATTTTATAGTATTATTTATTAATCATGTATATTTATAATAATTTATAAAATATTTATAATAAATATTATAAATATTATAATTATCTGTATGCCATAGTTTTTGGATCGTGCTGTGGCGGTAGCCTTGGGCTGTGCTATGTCAGCGGCTGTGGACTAGATCTATCAATGGATTGGGTGTAGATCAAAAACTGGATATTCAAATTTAGATCCAATTTTAATTATTGATACCGGATCCAAATTCGAATATCCGATAGGTCTATACTTAAAGTACCAGACCCGGATCCTAATGGATCCCGAAAGGCCAGATCCGATCTTGGGATCCGAAACTAAGAAATGGAGAGACTGAGAGGAAGACCGATAGATTGAGAGAGGGAGGGCCGGTCGCTCGCCGATCGCCAGCAAGAGAGACAGAGAGTGGGAGGGAGGGAGAGAGGGAGGGGGTCCAGCTCGCCGCCATCGTCGGCAAGAAGATCGGAAGAGGGAGAGAGGAAGGGAGGGATCCGACCTCACCGCAATCATTGGGAGGGAGGGGGTCCAGCCTCGCCGACAAGAAAGATTGAGAGAGGGAGAGTGGGAGATCAAGAGAGCGAGAAGAGGAGGGAGAGGGTCCGGCCTCACCGACATCACTGGGAGGGATGGGGTCGGGCCTTACTGGCAAGGGAGATTGAGAGAGTGAGAGAGGGAGGGATGGGGTCCGACCTCGCTGGCGAGGGAGATTAAGAGAGGGAGAGAGGAAGATCGAGAGATGAAAAAGCTAGGAGGGAGGGGTTCGGCCTCGCCACCATCGTCGGTGAGAGAGATCGAGAGAGGAAGAGAGGGAGTGATCGAGAAGATGGCACATAGCCGAGCCAGCTTGAATACGCAGCCGAGTCAGCTCAGACCGTGATCGAGTCGACTGGAGGAGGACCCGAGCCGGATGTCTCAGGCACGGAGCCAGCTCGACTTCTGAGCGAATAGAATTTGATATGTCTCTCTAAGGTTCCAACTTTAAGCCCTGAGATGCCACCATCATCTACTTTGTTCTTCTTTCAGATTTCTGGATTAACACCAAGGTTCGCGCAAGAGATCGGATCTACGACTATTGCTCATCCTGTTGTAGAATTTATGAATGTAATTTATGTTGTAGAATTTATTGCATAATATTTTTTGAATGTTTATATCTTGTTGCTTTTGTTTATTGCATTGCATAACGATAGACCCGTCAATTGATTAGTGTATATATTAGAGACTATTTATTGATGCTATACTAATATTATTATTCAATATGTTATATTGATTAATATTCATTAACGTTGTAGATCACAATGGTACTAAAACGCCATCTAGCTTTCACTCCTACCCCTCGGTCGGTTATGTGAAGTTCAACATCCGATAAGCAGTCGGAGCATACTCCGCCACCTCGGCATCAACTGCTCAGGAACGTCCACCGTCGGCATCTACTCCATCGATGACATCTACTCTATCGACGGCATCTACTCCACCAATAGTTTAGCTTCTACCATCGTCCATATCTGAGATACATGCTACTACGCAGGCATCTAAGTGTACGTTTTTATTATATTAGCACAACTTTATTTTTTATATAGTATTTATATACTTATATATTTGCATAACATATTTGCATTATAGGTGCATCATCCAGTCGGACATTTCATTGTCCCACATGTATGGCACACGTGTAGAACTGCCAGCATCAGGTGATGGTCTATTACGATACGGAGGGGAGGCCGGTAGGAAAGATCGCATGAGAGATGCATTTCTTTTTTGGAGTGCTTGTGAGGTGATCGGACATCATTCCCATAGAGCCTAGAGATTGGCATTTGATGGATGCTACCATCAGGGATCAGATATGTAAGGAGATATAGATAAGTACACACATCTTAATTATATTTATACATTTTATATATTTACACTATATATATTTGATTAAAATAATTTTATAACTAATTTTTGATAATTTTATGTAAAGCAGGTATGACTTTTTCGATCATAAGAGGGCTCGAGATATCCGAATGAGGAAGATCAGAGAGTTATATCGGGGTTATAAGATCAAGCTTTATAGAGGATGGCTCGAGCACCAATGAGACACTCCGGAGGAGCTTGTTCCATGGATATAGGACTGTCCTCTGAGTCAATGGAAGAGGATGGTTAGACACTTGAGAAGCCAGGAGTTCGAGATAAAATTTTTAACTTTTAAATTTTTTAATATGCTTAAAATTTTATTTAAATATTTATTATTTATTTGATACTTGTTAGGCTACCTTCCATCAAAATTGGAGAATCGTGCAATCCAGGAGTATACGCATACTCTAGACCGTGAGTCTATGGCCAATTTTGTGTATAGAGAGGTAATTAATTCTAAATCTTACTAGATAAATTAAATTCATATTTTTTTATCATCTTTCTGATAAATTTATTCTTTGTTATAGCTGATGAGAGATGGAGTGATGCCCAGCCATAGTGAGATCTTTCGATCTATAGGCAGGCCACTGAATGCCACGATCGGGTATATTTTTATAAATATTAAATATATTAGTATATATTATTCATATTATAGCATTTCTTAAAAATTTTATTTTAATTTATAATTATAGGATTAGTTAGATGTGCTTGCGAACGAGGGCCCAGATACCTTTAGGCCCCATGACCATCTGTCTCAGGTCTTGGGGCCTGAGCACTCTGAGAGGATCCGATGCAGGCTCGGACACACGTCGATGAGCTACTGGTCCGAGGCAAGCATCTCCTCATAGACTTCTGGTGTCGTCAATCGGAAGGAGCTTGAGGAGGTATTGGAATGAGCAGATCATACTGCGACGCAGGTAGATCGGGCTAAGGAGCATGCATCTCATATGGAGGGCATCGTGAGAGACATGATGTCGATGCTCAGCATGCATTTTAGAGTCACAAGCTTCGAGGATATGTTGGCCCACATTCCAGCTCTAGCTTCAGCTTCGGTTCTAGCACCAACTCTAACTCCAGCTCCGGCTCTAGCTCCGGCTCCAGCTCTAGCTCTCGGTGACGATGATGATGATATAGATTTAAAAAACTTTTGATCACTACTACAAAAATAGCCTATGACAGTGCATACTATAGCAGCAATTTTCGAAATCACTACCATAGCTCCTACAGCGGTGATTTTTATTAACCGCTGCTATAGGTTAGACCTATGATAGCGGTTTTTGTAATGCTGCCATAGATCCGACATATAGCAGCGGTTACCAAAAATCATTACTGTAGATCGGACCTATAACAGCGGTTCCTAAAAATCACTGCTATAGATTGACCTATAGTAGCGGTTCATTGAAACCATTGCCATAAGTCGGATCTAAGCAGTGGTTAGTAGGAATCGCTGCTATGAGCTAATTTATGGCAGTGGTTAATTATAACCGCTGCCATATTTTTTTTTAAATAATGTATAATTTTAAAATTTAATATTCATCTTCACCATTCATTATCTAAATAATTATAATTAGAGTATCATCACAAAAGGTCACCTCGATCCGATGGTCTTAGCTTCATCGATCAAAAAAATTTAATTTCAATGACCACGAACGATGATACAATGATCTGATAGATGGAGTCCTTCGATGAATCTGAATATCTACAATAATGATCTCGATGATATTTGTAGTATACTATCAAAGTTTTATTTCAATTGGATATCATTATCTTGGTCAATTTAGTATAGGTTAGTTTCGACCGTTAAATGATAAACGAGTGATCAAAGGATCAAACAGTATCCGATTATGAGATAATTATTTTTATAAATGATCTTGGCTACTACTTTAATCATTTTTTATAGTGGTGATTATAAAATTCAACTCGTGAGATGAAGAACGATCTAAAACTATACGTTTCTTGATAACCATTCTGAAACTTCACTTGTTGTTATGCTTGTGCTTTTACAATATCTGCTTAACATGAACAGTTTATATAAAAATAATTTAAATTTTGCTATCATCGCTATATAAAATATTTAAAATTATAACAAAGATTATTTAACTAAAAAATTATCTCATAATCAGACGTCGTTTAACTCTTTGATTGCTTATTTTTAATTTAACGATCGAAATCATTCCATACTAAATTGACCATAATAACAATATCCGATTGAAGTAAAACTTTGATAGTATGCTACAAATATCATTGAGATCATCGTTGTAGATTTTTAAATCCATCAAAAATCTCCATCTATCAGATCATCGTATCGTCGTTCGTGATCGTCGAAATCAAATTTTTGTAATCGATGAAGCTAGGGCCATCGAATCAAGGCGACCTTATGCGACGATACTCTAATGATAATTATTTAGATAATGAACGATGAAGATGGACATTAAATTTTTAAAATTATATAATATGTAAAAAAATAAAAAAAATATTTTTAATCTATGACAGTGGTTATAAAAAATCGCTGCTATAGATCTACGGCAGCGGTTATAGAACTGCTGCCGTAGATCTATGGCAGCAATTTTGGGTAACCACCGCCATAGATTTATGGCAACGGTTTGATAACCGCTGTCATAGGTTAGGTTAAAAATCTTTAAATTTTTTCCTTCCGCTCGATCTCTCTCTTCCCCCTCTCTTGTGTTCCTTGTCGAACATCGCCCTCTTCCCCTGCCCTTCTTCTTCCCCTGGGCCCCCTCCCTGCCACCCATTCCCCCTGGGCCCTTTCCCCCCCCGCCCTCCTTCAAGGCCCTCCGACCGAACGACTCGGCCCCCCTCTCTCATTCCGGCGTCACCACCCCACCTCCCGTCGGCCCTCCTTCCCATCGCGGCCACCCCTCCGCCCGACCCGCACCCTTCCCCCCATCATGATCACCCCCCCCACCCCCCTCTACTCCGGTCGTGTCCTGTCACTATGCCTCCCGGGCCTCCTCATCACTTGCCCTCCTCTGGCCCAACCGACCCTCCTGCTCTCTCTTTCCTCTTTCTCTTTCCTATCACTATTTGCTTTTATTTCAAGGTTACCTCTAGTTGCTCAGTCCTCCACTAGCGTCATCGCGTGACCTCAGAGCTTTCGATGCGACGCTCTTATAGCAGTAGGTTAATTTTTTTATTTTTATAGTATTATTAATGTATTTATAATTTATAATATTTATAATATTTATTATAATATAATTTATATATGTTGTAGTTTTTTAGGCCGTGTCGTGGGTGGTAGCCTTGGGTATGCATGTCGACGATGTGGACTAGATCTATCAATGGCTTGGGTTCGGATCGAAACTTGATATTTAGATCCATATCCATTTTTTCTGTATCGAATCTAAATCCGAAACTCGACGGATCTATCTGAGAGAGAAGGGAGGGTCCAGCTCGCGCCATCAAAGGGAGGAGGTCCGCATCACCGCGAGGGAGATCGAGAGAGGAAAAGTGGGAGATCGAGAGAGCGAGAAGGGAGGGAGGGGCTCGACCTCCAGATCACTAGGAGGTGGTTCCGGCCTACCACGAAGAGAGGGAGTGGGAGGGAGGATGGGGCCGACTTACCGGCGAGGAGAAGAAGATTGAGCAGATGGAGCTGGAAGGAGGGTTCGTCTAGCGCCTCGCGATGAGAGAGATCGGAGCGGAAGAGGATGATCGGGGATGGCACAAGCTGACTGGCTCGGATACACAGCTAGCCGCTCGGGCATGATCGAGCTACTGGGGGAGGCCTAGTCGATGTCTCAGCATGAACCAATTGTCTAGGCATGGAGCCGGCTAGCTTTGAATAATAAATTTGAATATGTCTCTTAAGTTCTACTTTAAGCCTTAAGATGCCACCATCATCTACTTGTTCTTCTTTCAGTTTTCTGGATTACCCAGATTGGTAAGAGATCGTTCTAGACTATGCTCACCTAATTATTTATGATATAATTTATGTTGTTATTTATGCAAAATTTTCTAAAATTTTAATCTGGTTACTTTTTTTATTGCATAATGTAGATCCATCAATTTGATTAGTGTACATATTGAGACTATTTATTATGTATACTAATATTATTATTCACATGTTAATGATAATGTTACGTTGTAGATACGAGAATACGAAATACATCTAGTTTCACCCCTACCTCGGTGGGTTACACATATTCAGTATCCGGGAGCGTGGAGGATACTCCATCACCTTGACATCGATGCCAAGGACTCCCCATGGATCTCTCCACCGGCATCTACTCACAGCAACTAGCCTCTACATCGTCCATATCTTAGGCATATGCATATCAGGCATCTGAGTGTATTTTATATATACATACTTTATTTTTTATATAGTAATTTTATACTATATTTGCTAACATATTTGCATTGCAGGTACTATCCAGTCGAATTTTGCGATCCACACATATGACACATGTGGAACCGTCAGCATCAGGTGATGGTCTATTACGATAAGGAGGGAGGGAGTAGAAACCATGGAGATGCATTTTTTTTTTTAAGTGGTTGTGAGGCGGTCGAAATCATTCTGTAGAGCCCAAAGATGACGTTTGATGGTGCCATCAGGGACCGGTATGGAAGAGATATGATAGTATGCGCATCTTAGTTATATTTATGTATTTTATATATTTACACTATTATGTTTAATTAGAATAATTGTAACTTTTTGATATTTATAAAGAATGACGATTTTCGTCTGAGAGGGCTCGGATGCCGATGAGGAATCGAGAGTTTATACTAGGGTACAGTTCTAGTCTATAGAAGATGGCTCGACACGATGAATCCAGAGGACTTGTCTGGATCAATGTCCTCAAGTTAGAGGATGAGAAACTAAGAGCAGAAGTTGAGATAAATTTCTAACTTTTAATTTTTTAATATGCAATTTTATTTAAATATTTTTTAAATATTTATTAATTATTTAAATACTGTTAGGCACTCTATTAGAATGAAAGACGTGCGCCCAGGAGTATACGCACCTCTAGCACGGTCTATGACAATGTGTAGAGAGTAATTAATTTAATCTTACTAGTAAATTAATCATATTTTTTTATCTTTTGATAATTTATCTTGTTTAGTGATGAGAGATGGAGTATACACTCTATGAGATTTCGATCCAGACGGACAAGATGAGGCCGATGAATGCTACGATGACATATTTTATAAGTATTAAATATATTAGTAATATATTTATTATAGATTTTTTAAATTTATTTAATTTTTAATTATGGATCAGTTAGATGGCTCGCGGACGGGGCTTTGATACTCTAGGCCATGACATTGTTACGTCTTGGGCCGAGCCTAGGGGATCCGATGCAAGTTCAATAACTACCGACAAGCTCTGGTCTGAGGCGAGCGTCCTCAAGACTTCTAGTATCGTCAGTCGGAAGAGTGAAGAGATTTGCATGGGCAGATTATGTGTAATGCGGGCAGATAGGCTGAGGGAGCGGATATCATCTGGAGGGCATCGTGAGGATATGATGCGAGCTTGGCGTATTTTTGAAGTCCGAGCTTGGAGGATATGTTGGCCTGCATTCCAGCTCCAGCTTTGCTCCGACTCTGGCTCCTACTAGCTCCAGCTCTGCTCCGTCAGCTCCGGCTCTGGCTCGTGATGATGATGATGATATAGATTTAGGTACTTTGATGTATTTTATTTTTTAAAAAAAATATTATAATAAATTTTATTTGATAATAAAATTTTAATATTTTAGAATAATTTTTATATTTATTATATTTTTTTATATTATATATCTATATTTATCGGGTAAAATATATAAAAAATAAAAATTTTAATTTTTTTAATTATAAAAAGATCTACGATAGTGATTTTATAACTGCTGCCATATCCATACCAACTACTACCATAGGTCTGTGGTACAAACAATGCCAACCGCTGCATTAGACCTATGACAGTGATTAAGAAACTACTGCTATAGATTATCTATGACAGTGGTTATGTAACCGCTGTCATAGGATCGCTGCTATAGGTTGATATATTGTAGTGGTTTATAAACTGCTATAATAGGCAATCTATAGTAGTGGTTCAAACAATCGCTGCAACAACCACTACTATAGAGCTATGGCAACGATCGCAGTGGCAGCGGTTAGAAAACCCCTGCCATAGCCTATTGCAGCGATTTTTTGGGCTACGGTAGCGATTACGAACCGCTGCCATAGTCCTTTTTTGTAGTAGTGGATGTATTTTATTTTTTTAAAAAAAATATTATAATAAATTTTATTCGATAATAAAATTTTAGCATTTCAGAATAATTTTTGTGTTTATTATATTTTCTTGTGTTATATATCTATTTTATCAGATAAAATATATAAAAAAAATAAAAATTTTAATTTTTTTAATTATTCAAGATCTACGGTAGTGATCTTATAATTATTGCCATATTCGTGCCAACTGCTATCATAGATCTCTGGTGCAAACGGTATCAACCGCTGCATTAAACCTATGACAGCGGTTAAAAAATCGCTGCTATAGATTACCTATAGTAGTAATTATGTAACTGCTGCTATAGATAACCTATGGCAGTGGTTATATAATCACTGCTATAGATCGATCTATTATAGTGATTCAAACAACTGCTGCAATAGGCTATCTATGGCAGTAGTTCAAACAATCGCTGCCATAAAGCTATGGCGATGGCTACAGTAGCAGTGGTTAAATAACCACTATCATAGTCTATGACAGTGATTTTTTGGGCTATGACAATAGTTACGAACCACTGTCGTAGCTTTTTTTTATAGTAGTATACTTTAATATCATAAAATATCCCACCTTAAATTTGGGACATAACACAACCATGCTACTAAAGGATATAGCCCACGATAACATGAAGCTAATATTTATTATCTTGAATAGAATAAAAAAGGCATCACAAATAAAATATAATAAAGATATTTAATTCAAATCATTAATTAAACCAAAGCTGGTTCAAAGCATCTAAATTCAAAATCAAATACCAAATTAACACATGTCTCAAAATTTATAAATAGTTAATTATAAGTCCATAATCATCCAATAAATCAAATCCAATTACAATATTATTTCCATGCTTTCTAGTATAAACCCCCAAGCTTGGATCTCTATCATTTCTAACCTCTTTCTTCTATAAAAGTAAAAGATAAACGAAGAGGTATGAGCTACACCAGCTCAGTAAGTAAAATGTATACTTTCTTACTGGATCGAGTATAAATTTTTTAATGATAACATGCATCAATAAGAAAATCATAAATATTATAAAAATAAATTTTATAGAGCATATAATAAAAAATAAGTCATAAAGACAAACATACATGCAAAAATTATGAATGTTTCATAAATATGATTCATAAGTCATTCTTGTCATATTTCCATATCATGTTTTAAAATATTACTCATAAATATTCATGCTATGGTTAGTTTATATCCATGACAAGACCTGTATTCTTAATCGATAAAGTTCTTATTTTGTATGTCGTTTTTATGCTTGCTAGCAAGGCTTATATTTGTATGAATGCTAGCTTCAGATGTTAATTTTTCTAATTTTAGAAATTCATATATAGTTATCTGAGAGCCTTTAGAATTTATATCTTTTTCTTAAAATATACATATATATAGATAAAAAAATGATAAAATTCATACTTTATAAATATAATATTTTTATAAAATATATTCATGGAATCACTTGTTATAATAAGATATTCTTTTTCATTTATATATATTGATTCTTTATGAAAAATATGATTTCATCAACATCACATCACGCGCATAGCAAACATGAAAATTTATAATAAATAAGAAACATAAGATCTTTTTACCTCATCTACTCTAGATCTTCAAACTTCATTAAGCAAATCTACTAATCCTATTTAAAATATTAAATTATAATTATTTTTTAATTAATTCAATAAAATTAAATAATAAGAGATTGTTGATAGATGATGGCATTTGGTGGCTTAAGGTGGGTTGAGCCTAAGCAACTCGACTGCTGAATTATGAGGTGTGGACTTGATTGAGGCCAAGATTATTCTATCGGATTCATTAATAATGGATTTAGAAGGTACTTGTCAAGGATGAGGTGATCGGCCTGACAGATTGCTCAAGCACCATGGCAGTTCTAAGCCTCTTTGGGTCAACTTAGGTTCATAGCCAAGGGATCAAGATTTTGAATAGAATTTTTAGATCAGCCTTAAAGAGAGAAAATAGGATGAGAGAGAAACATGAGAAAGGGATGGGTCTTCTTTCTCTCCCCTCTTCCTTTTTTTTTTCCTTCTTCTTCTTTGGAAAATAGGTGAAGGGCGGTTGGTGCTTCAGTAAGGTGCAACAGGATAGCTAAAGGTCTAACAATAGACGGCGATGTATGGCCGGCAATGGGCAACAATGGATGGCCAACAATGGTGACCAACCGGTATTAAAATCATGTGCAAGGCTTGAAAAATAGGAAGTCCAATCCCTTTTGTTGGATTTTTGTTTATTAGCCACTCATTGGTGGCCATGGCCTCACTAGAACAAGTTGTAGGGAGGCTGGGCAACCTGACCAAGGGTCAAGCATTAAATGGCCGATGGGTGAAAAAAGTGAAAGAAATATCAAAAAAATAGGAGATTTCTTCATGATAGATTTTCGACGAAGCCAGCAGCTGGTGAGAAGGCTTGAGGCCGTCGGAGAAGTGGAAAAGCAAGAAGGTGGGATCGAGGCTTTATCTCAGTTTTGATGACTCTCGATCCTGATTTCAGTTAGGCATAAGGACGGTAGGCTATGACTTCAATGGGAGAAAAGGTGGAGAAAGGAGGGGCTGTACTCGTGGTGGAGGATCGTGGAGGAAGGAGGGAGGACTGTATTTATAGAGAACCTTCTAAGGTCCTGATCAAGTCCAGCGGCCCTAGGAGTCCCTCTACCATCCAAATTCGAGTCTTCTTCCATCTATTTTTTTTTCTTTTTCTATTTGTGCACTTGTGGCTCTTTTGAAGATCGGCTGGTCCATGGACCAGGCCATCACAATGTGAGTCCCTTATTTCATTCATCTAATTGGTCTTTTCTCTATTGGGCATGCATCTTATGGGTCATCTTTTCAAGAAGAATATATATGAGAGCTGTTTCACCAAAATCGTGCAATAGGTTAGTCTTTTTCATAACGGGACTACTGTTTTAATTCATAAGCTTGAGAATATTGACTGTTTTGTGATATTAGTATGACGTGCTTAATATAGTTTAATGATGACCTTTATATGAGAAGTTTGATTCTTATGACCAGGTTAAGGATCAAAAGATTGAGTTTATACTTGGGGAAGGATGCTAACATGTATAATTTTGCAGTAGACAGATCATTTTCTTTGTTCTCTTTCTTCTTCTTATTATTGTCAATTTATTTCAATAAATTATGGTATTTTCTATTTTTACTATTTTCAAGCCATGATATTCTCCAGCGGTGGTTGTGTCATCCATTGTGAAGTTAGCTCCAGGTGGAACAAAGGTAAACCATTAAGTGATGATTATTTTTTGGTTTGACTGCAACAACAACTAAATGAGAACTAGTCAAGCAATTTGATAGTCAACTATTTTGTTTCTGCTCAAAATATTCTCTTATGAATTTTTGAATAACTAGAAAAAAAAATTTTCACTTTGCGTTCTTAGAGCTGGAAATCTTTTTTTTAAGGCTAATAGCGATCTTATGCTATCTTTTTACTTTTTTTTCTTCTTTTTGATGTAGAAGGAGGCTAAGGCTACTCATTTGCCATTGGCCGCCAAATTGTTATTAATATAACTAATGCTATTATCATAAACCTTTTTTCTTTGGTTAAATTCGCAAGCGAATGGAAGTCTGCCGCAGCTCCACGCGCATGTAGTGCGTCAATCGAATAGTACCATCTACTCGTTGCGCGAAACAAAGTTGACTTTTGTTGTGCGGGTCAGACAAGCCACGGACTTATAATGTAAACTAGTTTTGAGCCCACGGGTTGCACGCGGGCTCTAAGTCATATAATTTATTATTTTATTAAATTAATTAATTAATTTAATAATAAATAAAAAATAATTATAAAATTGATGTTGATAAATTTATGAAAGATAATGAATATAAAATTATGAGAATATAAATATAGATGATGATAGTCTTCTTAATATTATTAGAAATTTTGCTTTCAAATATAATTTTTCTATAAATAATATATTAAAAATAATTAAAAAAAATATTCTAATCAAAAATCTTTTCTAAACATCATTTAATACACAGTCAAATCCAAACAAATGCACCATTTAAATATCCAAATGATTGCAGAATAAAATGATAAAATAAAAAAAATAATAATAATAAAATAATATTGGATAGAAAAAAAATTACAGAACATGAAACTATATCTTCCACTTTCAATTATACCACCAACAATAAAAAATTTTCTTCTAAATAATATCCAATCATTATAAACAATAAATTCATGAAATTTAAAGTGGTAAACCTAAGGTAAAATAATAGTTGATATATTTATCTATCTAAATTCATGGTGTCAATCTAAATTCTCAACTGCATATAATGATAGTAGAATAAAAGATAAACAATCATTAATTGAACTCGAATTTAATTCACATCAGTGGCCTTCAATTGTAAGAGTATAATTATAAATTTTATGAATAATAATATAATACTTTTTATACTCTCTCTTTAGATCGTGCTTTTAAGAGATTTTCAATTCGATACTTTAATAGTATATATGCTTTTAATATTTTTTCAATGCTTTAATAATATAATATATTTTATATTTTTTTTTATCTTTATGTTGCATATTAGTGATTTATTTTGATCCAAATGACATTAAAAGTTACTTTTATATATATACATATATTAGACTATGAGAAGATTGGGCAATTAATCCACACGCAGTAGTAAACTCTGAGAAGATAGAGCAATTAATGCTATGGGATAACGTAAAAATCTTACAAGACAAACATCAAGTAGCTGATACGTGCTCTCTCGACAAACAACATCCACCAATATAGGTTACACATCAACCGTACGTGCGGAATGTACTTGGTGTTGTGGAAGCATAATTTCTGAAATACACACACATACATGTATCATACATATGCACACACACGTATGCCCATACCGCACGGATATCTTTATACGAGGACATCTCAAGAAGGTCGTTGCCTGTTGCTTCTTGACTCAACATCCCCCCTCTGTTCCATGGGGAACTTCTCCGTAGACCGTTCCCTGCACCACACATCATAAGCAACAATCGGAAAGATCACCACCTGCAAAACCACAGCAATCACGGATGAAACCGTCTCCCGAGTTGTGGCAGCCACGTATGCCCCGATCAACCAAACCAAGTCCAGCAGCAGCCACGTCCGAAGAACATTCAGCCTAACCTCCCCATAAAAGAAGGTCACCTTCATGAGCAAAACGATTATGATTATAGAATTCACAAAAGCCATGGAGTTGAAAATATAGAATATCACGTATCGGCGCAAGGCCTTGTCGGCGAGTATCGGGTAGCCAGCGGTGTGCTCATCGTTGCTATCCTGCCAGAAGCCGCCGGGCGGGTTCAAACCGGCTTGATACGTCACCGAGGCGGCCAGAACGGCAAGCACCATCAGCCACCCTCGCATCTCTCTCACCCATTCGTCTTTCATCTGTTTCTTCCTGTCAATCTCACCATCGATCACCGCGTCGCTCCTCGTCGCCGCAGGGTCCAGCATCATGCCATGCGTGTGCGTCTGCTCGATGTTGCTGCTGGTGCCATGCCTATTCAAGGCATGTTCCTGTCGTCCCGACGAATTCCGGCGAGATGCAAGACTACTGCCATCGACGTTCAGTGGATTGATAGGCGAAACTGATGATTTAATGGACATATTTGACGCCTCCAACTTTGTGGCTGTATGCGTAGAGACCTGCTAATGGCGGCTTTGTTGGGATGCTTGAAAGAGTTTCTGGTATACATATAAACGATTAATCCATATTAAGGTACGTAAGCTAAAGTATCGATATTGCACCACGTGTCCCTTCAGTCGTTCTCCGCAGTACGTGTTTAAGTTGATATCCACGCAGCCGAGGCGCCTACCGCAATATGTGCTGCATGGACTTTGTCGTAATATGAAACTTCAGCGTGGAAATAAAGCAACCTGTTTGGCTTGGTCTGAATTTTCCATTGAATAATGATTGGAAAGTGATATTTCTAAGGAAATAAACTTTTTATACTTTATAGGATGTCCGACATCGGTTTTTGACTACTTTTCCATAGAAAGAAAATAGGCTTTTCGATGCTTATCATTTTCATTTATTCATCCAGCCAGACATAAAACAGGGCCTATTCCATAAAACAATTCTATCCTTTAATTGTACAAGGATGTCCCTCCCCAAAATATATTCGCAACCGAATACCCCCTAAGAGTTTAAATATAGGCCCTTCAGATGCATCCTTAGAGTATGATCGCATTTGAATACATGAAAAACAAAAAAAATAAAAATAAAAATAAAAAAACAACGGCAATTATAACATTATGTTCATAGGCCTTAAATTGTGATGTGTATGAAAGTAAGAGAATTATTCAAATAACAACTATTATTTAGCAATAATTCTATTTTATGACTATAAATAACAAAAATAAAATTTCCCATCTCATATTTGCATTGTGTGCTCCAATTTAGTGATTTAAACATGTAATATTATCATTTTTATTTTTTATTCTTAACCATTTATTCCCATTATAAAAACAAATAAAAACTGTATAAAAGGTCTTTGTTCTAATTTCACAAATCATTTTATTTTTTTAGTAAAATAATGGAGAGACCCCTGACTCATTTCATGATGTATAAAACAGATGACAAACAGTAGGAAAGTTTTAATTACAAATAATATCATATCAAGTATATCTAAGCAAGCATCCATCATTAATCATTATAACCGTTAACCATAGTTTGGCAGGAGGCAATTTTAGTAGTATCATGGTTTTATTAAAACTTCGGATATATGATTTGAGGGTATCAACTCAATTATTTAAAAGCTCAGTGATCCAACTCAGGGATCACTCATTTCTAGATTCCAGTTGGATTACATATATATGAGTAAATAATTTAATAAAAAATTATACAATCCAACTTGATAACTCGACCAAGTTTTTGACTGGATCATTGATCCACACCTCAGTCAGATTTTTGAAATTATACTTATGAAAAAAAAATGTTTGATCGATATTTCATATACCTGAATTTATATAATTATTATTTAGTGCTTTATATTTATATGTTTATATTATTTTATATTACTTTGGTACTATATTATACATATTTGTATGTAATTTGCATATATTTCTATTTATATTAAATATAAATACACCATAAATTTGGTACCTTGGTAATTTGCATGTACCCCCATAAATTTATATTTTTGTTACATATATAATATTAGATATTTATATTACTTAAATATTATATTATTTTGTATTAATTTTTAAGTCAATTTCTCGAAATCATGGACTCACTCGAGTTATTGGAAGTCCAAATGAATTGAGTTACTATGTTTTTAAATATTATCTAGCTTAAGATATAAAATTTGTGAAATGTCTTTTCCAACTATTGAAAAGTCCAACTCAATTGTGCACATGAAATAACAGATCATTGGATAATGCGGGACATGTCTTTCCCATCCTATCCAATTCCTGCATGCTCATATACCAGCTGGTTCCTCTACAGTGCATCTTTTACATTACATGATACTACGCATGCATAGATCACCCCCATGTCATCTACTTCAGAAATGGAAGACTCTCACTCATTTTAGAAATTAATTAAGACTTGCATGTAAGGATGCCAAATATATAGGTAGTTGCCAAACATGCTAGTTAGGGAGATTGTGTCAGAACCCTCCATTTCTGAGATCGGCGACACGGTAGCAATTATATGCACAGCCCTATACAGTGCAAAAGATGCATCGCATAGCAGCAGTTGATGTTGTATTAGACTTTTCCGAGGTCAACTGGGAGCTAGATAGGATTATCTTCGAAAAAAAAAATGGTTGTGTTGTAGTTGTCCTAATTGTGGGCATGACTAAATATAGAGTGCCGTGTGCATAAACTCTAGAGACAGAGTAGTGGCAAGTAATCTCACGGAGGTCGTTGCCTGTTGCATCTTGACTCAGCATCCCCCCACTGTTCCGTGGGGACCTTCTCCCTGCACCACATGTACATCATAAACAACAACCGGAATGATCACTACACCTGCAAAACAACAGCAATCACGGATGAAGCCAACTATATATACTCCGCGAGTTGTGCCAGCCGCGTACGCCCCTATCAACCAAAGCAAATCCAGCAGCAACCATGTCCGAAGAACATTCAGCCTAACCTCCCCATAAAAGAAGGTCACCTTCATGAGCAAAACGATTATGATTATAGAATTCACCAAAGACATGGAGTTGAAAATATAGAATATATATCATGTATCGGCAGCCAGCGTCGTGCCCATCTTTGGCATCCTCACAAAAGTCACCCGGCGGGTTCAAACCAGCTTGATACGTCACCGAGGCGGCCAAAACGGCGGGCACCATCAGCCACCCTCGCATCTCTCGCACCCATTCCTCTCTCACCTGTTTCTTATCCTGCCAATATATATCTCACCATCGATCACGGGGTCGTCGCCGCAGGGTGCTGCATCATGCCAAGCATGTGCATCCTCTCGATGTTGCTGGTGGTGCCATGTCTATTCAAGGCATATTGTTCCTGTCTCCCTGACATATTCCGGCGAGATGCAAGACTACTGCCGTCGACGGTCGGTGGATTCATAGACGAAACTGATGATTTAATGGACTTTTTTTTTTCTTTTGATTGGAAGAAGGTATAACCTCCCTTATTTATTTATAACATAAGTAGGTTGCATCGGAGACTTAACAAGATGGTAATGTATTCTAAACAAACTTATAAAGTGTAGGGAGTGCAAAGGAGGAAACGATGATGCTTACTCAAAATAGATTATGCTAAAAAAATCCTATAACTCCCAAAATAGCAGTTGACAGGCAACTTCATTAACTACAACAAAACCTATTTATTACGATGCAATATATTCATCATAAATAATTAATTTTTATTATTAATAATTATTAGCGATGAAAATTTTATCGCTAATTTTTTGTTGTAAAAAATGGGGTTACAAATAATAATTAATGATGAAAAGCTAATTTTTGTTGCTAATAAAAAAATTTTTACGATGAAAAATTTTAATCAAAAATTTTTTTTTTATTCATTAAATTATTTGCGATGAAAATTTTTGGGACTTTCATCGTAAATGAATTTTTTTTCAATGAAATATTTACATCATAAATAAAAAAATATTTGCGATGGAAACTTTCCATCACAAAAAAATTATTTGCCATGAAAATATTCCATCACAAATAATTTTTTATTTAAGATGAAAAGTTTCCATCGTAAATATAAAATTATTTATGATGGAATATTTTCATCGCAAATATTTTTTTTGCGACGAAAAATTTTCATCATAAATAATTTTTTATTTACGATGGAAAGTTTCCATCGTAAATAATTGCATCACAAATTATTTTTTAAAAATATAAATTATTATATATTTTTAATATTTATATTTATAATGTATAAAATTAAAATAAAAAATTCATAAATAAATTTCATCATTTCATCCAAAATAAATTTTATCATTTCATTATATAAAAAGTATTTTATTACAGAAGTATTTTTTGATAAATAAATACAAAAGATCAAAAAAAAAAAGTAAAAATAAGAGAAAACAAGCCGCCGACCATCAAGCATCGGTAATATCTGGAGAAGAAGAACATGCCGAAGGAGAAAAATGCTCAGAGGAGCTTAGACCGGCCTGCTGCTGTCTCATCAGCTACGTCATCTGCTCCATCTATGCCATCCACTCTATGATCTGTGACTGGAACAACTGGTACTCATCGACGTATGCAGTCAACTCAACAGCCCACTGCCGATCCTCAGCAACCTATCTTTGCATCTCCATCAGTCGGGCATCGCAGGCAGCATGGATGCCAGCCCTGAATGAGCATGAAGATGTAGAAACTCCGATCCTATGCCCTAGTCTCCTAATATAATAGGATCTCGTACCAAGCATCTGATCATAGATCTCCTCATCTGTGGATAACGTCGAGCCCTTTGGGATAGGCTAGGATCTAATGTTTATCATACGATCATGAAAATTAAAGTTATAACTATTCTAAGTTTATATTGAAAATCAAAAAATAATGAAAAAAGTAGTTGAAAAAACTTACGTAAAACTCTTGACTCCCGGTCATCCAGTTGTTGAAAATTATGTCCCAAAGCCAATCATCAACCTTTGACGATTGAGATATTATAATTGATTTATTAATTAATAAAAAAATATTTTGACATCTTTTTTCATCATAAATTTACATCTTCTAATGAACTCTATTGTTATGATGAACTCCTTAGGACTATTTAGTTTTGATAAAAAGAGGATTTATTGATTTCTTAAATTTATTCACGACCAAATGATAGGTTGTTAATTAAGATGACAACATTTATCGAGTATAGGTCGCTATATGCCATATAGATTGGTTGTCCTCTTAATCAAGGAGTGTGAAAACACTGGTATGGCATACAGATGAGATGTATGGATACATCGTCTTTGAACGTGACTAACTCCAGAGCATTTTGCATTCGAGAATATCTCTGATGCGATATAGGTATAAGTATCTCTTAGACTTAAGACAGTGACTTGTAACCAACTCACTGTGCCTTGGTATTGGACTAATTGAATTTTTAATTCAACAAAGAAAGACTTCTGGGCATAGTCAAGTACTTACAAAGTCGGAGTGTGATCGAGATGGAATTGACCACTCCAAGAGTTAGAGAAGAATGTATCACTGTATTTCAATATAGCAAAACTTTAGCCAGGATAATCCATCGGATGGATTTGATATTTTGAAATACAATATGGATAACCTGATTAGAGTTGATAGTTGAACTCTGAGGTATCCTACGAGCGTTATGATCAAGAGGATGAATTATATAAAACTATATTCGCATGGGTTCTAAAGATGGTGTTCTACACCTTTCAATCTATCCGACCGTCGGATATCATTGCTAGATGGTCACTTTGATTGGTACAAAAATTTATTTCTGTACTACTGACTTAGGTTCGGATCTATGAGATCACACACATTAAAATTTATATTTCGATCGGATGGTTGATCAATGATTTAAAATTATTTTAGGATTAAACGATCAATACGATTGATGTTTGACCTAGTACAAGTGTTGCAGGAGAATCGATTAGTAATTCGATTGCTAATTGACTTAATTTGATTAAGCCAGAAGACTGAAATTAAGTCTAATTAAATATAATTTAATTAAATTTAGTTTGAACTTGATTGGATCAAGTCCAATTGGCTTATTGGATAAGTCAAGTGCAAGGAAGAACTAGTCCTAGTCTAACTAGGACTCGGATCAACCCAATTTTCTAATTTGATTAAAAAATTAAATTAAAATTAAATTTAATTTAATTTAATTTAATTAAGTTTTTAAATGGATTAGGATCTTATTTAATTGATTTGGTTTACTCTTATTTTTATTTGGTTAAAAGACCTTGTTTGACCAAATCAAAATAGAAGTCCTAGTGTGACTAGGACTCCATATTCCTTACGCCACCTAATCCTCACACCCCACCCCTTTCTCTTTATATTTTTATGTGAATAATCTCCATGCCCAAAGGTTTCTCATGCCTCCCTTCTCTCTTCCTTTTTTTCATATGGAAGTTTATTGGAAGACCAAGTCAAAAGAAAAGTTAGTTTTGCTTAAGGATTCTATGAGATAGAATCCTTATCAACCAAAACTCTTCCCATAAGTATGTCGACCCATCCTTCCTTATTTTCTTTGATTTTCATGGTAAAAGAGGACTTTCTTGTGCACCCCCCTTTGCTGGTCCATGGCAGAAAAAAAGGTGGGGGTGCCCAAGAGTTGGGCGCCCCAACAACTTCCCTTATTTGGTCCTTCCTAGTCTAGATTTTTTACCTAACTTGGACTCTGCATATCTCTTTATTTAAAAAGAACTTTTGGCTAAAATTTTTATGGATTGTAGATATTTGAGAGGCCTCTTTTGTGTAGAAAAATTAGAGAAAATTTTATCTAGCTCATAGAGATATCGAAAACACAAATTAGATGGTCTTTAAAAAGAACAAAGAAGAAGAAGAGGGTCTTCTTCTAGGGTTTTTGTTTCAGATCTCTTCCTTTCTTTTTGTGAGATTTTAAGAGGTGTCTCAACATCACAAATCTTTCTCTTTTCTTCTAATATTTTGGAGTATCTAAGTTTTAAAGAAGAAAGCATCAGATCAATCATCGAAGAGAGATCAGCATCGTGCTAGCATACTATGCTGGTTTCCTGCATCAGGATCTTCGATCGTGTTCATGGGCTCGTGTGGACGACTCCTAGAAGTCGGATGCATGTATGGCTCATGACTTCATCCTCAAGCCCAGATCAGCAAGTTAGAATATCTAACTTGCTCAGGTAATAGATCTGATTTATTAACTTCATACCTGTATTTGATGTAGTATAGATCTAGATTGATTTAATCAACCTTTTCTTTCTTGTTTAACTTTAATTTTTGATTTAATATCATATCTTGATCATGTAATAAATCTGAGATCTAGGTGTTTACATGCTTATTTAAAAAAATATTTAATTTATTTAAGTCTTTCGCTGCATGATCTTAAAAAAGTTTCAAGATCTATCCATGAAATTTTAGATCTGGCTCCTTCAATTGGTATCAGAGCAAGATTCTTGTTACATGATTTTTATGCATATTTAAATTATTTTTTAGATTAAATCTAATTTATAATCTAATTATTAAATCTAAAATTAAAAAAAAAATTAGATCTCACGAACTGCCATAAGGTTATCCTGCTGTAAGGTTTACCCCTTACAGTGAAAAGATTATCCTAGTTCGTGATGATCTGACTCTAATCATAAATTTATTAGATTTAATCTAATTTTATTTATAATTTAATAGATTTAAAATAGTTTTAAATTTAAAAATAAAATATTTTAGATTGCACAGACTGCCATAAGGTTGTCCTGCTGTAAGGTTTACTCCTTACAGTAATAGGTTGTCCTAGTATGTGCTGATCTAAAATATTAATCATAAAATTTTAGATTAGATCTAAAAAATTTTATGATCTGATTAAAAATATTTTAATTTAATTTCAATCATCATAAATATGTTAGATTTAATCTAGGAAGATTTATGATTGATTATTATTGAAACTGTTTCAATTACATGAACCTGTTTAGATTAGATCTAAAGTAGTTTTATGTTTATTTTACTTGCATATTGATTATGAATCAAACATGAAACTTAGTTGATAGAACCATGTTGTAAAAATATTTTACAAATATGAAAATCATTTTCGAAAAGCTGAACCCTAACCCTCAACCCAAAACTTAATTGAGAATTAAGAAATTGATTAATTAGGATCTAGGATTATGAATTGAAGATCCTAAGACACAAATCATAACACATTAGATTAAATAGATTAGTGGGGATTAGGTCCATTAATTAGGTTAGACCTAGGGTTAGATTAAAGAATGGTCTTAATTAGAGAATTGACTAAATCTAATCAATTGTTATCTTAGATTAGGTCAAAAATTCTCTAGATCAATTATAATAGTTATAATTGGTCAAGTCCATATCTTTAATAAGATCCAAGATGGACTTAATTTTTGGCTATGCGGTCTAGCACAAACTGTTAGGTTGATCTAATTGAAACTAATTAAATCAGTTGGTATCTAAGATAAACTAGATTAGTGATTTCTAATTGGCAGCCCACTGATTTGACCATTTTGATGATGTCTAAGGCAAACTTTGGAAGACCCTCTCATCGATCGAACTTACCTGATCTTTTGGTGAGATTATATTTTGATTGAATCACTTGACTATTCGAGTTGATCCATATCAGCTAGATAAATTAGTGTGACTGATTTAGGTGCTCCTAGACCAGCCTATTAGTGGTCTCCCTTAAGCTGACTTGGTGAAGCTAATGGGATGATTATAACAAGCTAGTTAATCTGACATACTCACTTCTATAAATAAATTTTTTAAAATTATTAGATCTCTAAAATAAAATATTTATATGATAACTGAATCATTGCCTTCCATTAAAGTGAATGATAATGAGTCCATCAGTTGGATAATCATTGAAGGCCCAAAGGCCTGGTGCTTATCGGTTGATGAAATTATCATTCATTATATGATCTCTTTGATACATCTTTTTAAATGATGGTTAGGTGGGCCAACCAAAATTGGGCTTGATCATTCATTGGTTAGATAGGCTAAGTATGGTCATGTTAATGGTTGGACCTAACTGGATCCTTTTCTGAGAAGGCCAAAGCCAACTGATCAAAGACTGGGGCAAAATTTAATTACTAAAAATTATGTGGAGAAATAATTGGTTATGAACCTACCCTTAGATGTATATGGGTTGGCCAACCAAAGTTGGACTCGTGTGCAGTCTATGTGGATTCTAGTATCCACTAAAAAATTAGGATAATTCTTCGAATTGGAGGTAGAGGCTACCAATTCAAATAAAACAGAGAAAAAAACCTTTTGATTAAAGTCTAAATCTTTAGATTTAATGAATCAATTACTAATAAGATTTTGATTTTTTTTTATGCAGACATGGCCATTTCTCTATCGCTCCGATCATTATTGGATAGTGATAAGTTGGTGGGATCCAACTTTGGTAGCTGATACCGAAAGTTGAAGATTGTCCTGAAGCATGAACGGATCCTATATGTGCCGACGGATCCTGCACCTGAGAAGCCAGCTGCCAATGCACGTGAAACAGTAAGAGATACTTATCAAAAGTGGCTCAGTGATCGAACCATGGTATGCTGCATTATGCTGGCTGCGATGAGCGACGAATTCGATCATAGGTTTGAGACAGCTTAGCCAAATGAAATACTCCAAGTGTTGGAGGATTCTTTTGGCACATCTGATAATATTGAGAGGCACAAGACTAGTTGCACCATCTTCAACACCAGAATGTGGGATGGAGCCTCTATCACTAATCATGTATTGTACATGATCGAGCTGATAGAGCACTTGAGCAAACTCGACTTTTTCTTGCATGAACAACTTGAGAAAGATGCAATACTGAACTCGCTACCAAAGTTCTATCTCCCTTTTCTTACTCATTACAGAATGACAAAGTCTAAAATAAACTACCATAGCTTATTGGGGTTACTTCAGAACTTTGAGAAGGATCACCAGCTCCATAAAGAGTCGGTGAACTTAGTGGGAGGTTCATCTTCTGATTCTCGATCCTTTAGGAAAGGAAAGAAGAATAAGAAGAAGAAAACAATGAAGGTGCTAGTTCAGACTGGGACATCAGTGTAGGCCCAGACCAAAAAGATCAAGTCCGATAAGAGTCAAGCTGAATGCTTCTTTTGCAAGAAGTGGAGGTACTAGAAGAGAAACTATCCTCAGTACATTGCCTCTCTAGATCCGAATAGGTAGAGAAAAAAGTAAGCTATTGCTGGGCAAGGTATTTATATGATAACTCCTTGCAATTTCTCTATTTATGATATTACTGACTGAGTATTGGATACCGGTAGTCCTTACCATATTTATAATTTATTGCAGGAATTGTAGGTCAGTAGAAGATTCGAGCAAGGTGAGAGATTTCTGAACGTTGGAGATGGAAGATCAATTCCAGTTCTAGCTTTAAAAATTTTAAAACTTATATTTGAATCTCATACCGTTGTTCTTAGTGATTGTGATTTCTATCCTAGTTTTTTTTAAAATATCATTTTTGTAGGCCTTTTGGCCATGAATAATTATAAAATTTCAATAAAGAAATGAGTTTGTAATATCATTGTGAATGGTATTACTGCTTTCTATGGACAATTGAATAATGGTATATATATTATCACAATCTGTTAATGTAGTCTATTCTACTGATAAGCATCCTAGATTAGATAGTGTATCAGATATCAACTTATGGTACTATAGGCTAGGTCATATAAATAAGAACATGATAAACAGGTTGACTCAAGAAAAAATTCTCGAAGTCAGTGATTGTGAATCACTTCCAACTTATGAGTCCTATCTTCTTGGTAAAATGACCAAGTCACCTTTTACTAAAAAAGATGAGAGAGCCAATGAGCTCTTAGGTCTAGTACATACTGATGTATGTGGACCAATGAGCACATATGCCAGAGGTGAATATGTCTACTTCATCACTTTCACAGATGATCTATCCAGATATGGATATGTCTATCTGATGAAACATAAGTTGGATTCTTTTGAAATGTTCAAACGATTTCGAAGTGAAGTAGAAAAATAAACTGAAAAGAATATTAAAACTCTTCGATCTGATCGAGGAGGAGAATACCTTTTTGGTGAGTTTCTTACATATCTAGGAGAGAATGAGATTCTCTCCCAATGGACTCCTTCTGGAATACCATAGCATAATGGTGTGTCTGAAAGAAATAATCAGACTCTATTAGACATGGTCCGATCCATGATGGGATTTGCCAGCTTGCCGATATCCTTCTAGGAATATGCACTCGAATCGGCTTGTTATCTATTAAATAGGGTTTCAAGTAAGTCTGTAGTTAAAACTCCATATGAGATATGGATAGGACGTAAGCCAGCACTTTCACATCTTAAGGTTTGAGAGTGCCCGACTTATATCAAATGATTAATTATAGATAAACTTAGACCTAGGTCTGATAAGTGTATATTCATAGGGTACCCAAAAGAGAGCAAAGGATACTATTTCTACCATGCTGATGAACAAAAGGTGTTCATCAGCCTTAGGGCAACCTTTTTAAAAAAAGAAGTTTCTTGGTGAAGAAACTGTTGCCTCTAAGGTTGAACTTGATGAAGTTCAATAGATAGAAAGTCCGACACAGAATGTTGAACCTAAGTTGGATTTGATCAGATCATATTCGAAACCTAGTGAACCTGCACCATTAAGGCGATCTGATAGAGTACCGCGCCATCCAGACAGATACTATGGATTCTTGATCTAGGATGGTGATTCCATCGAACTCGATGAGAACGATGAGGACCCGATCACTTATATGGATGCGATGCAGAGATCCAACTTTGAAAAATGGCTAGAAGCCATGAGATCCAAAATGGATTCCATGAAGGTCAATGATGTATGGACATTAGTTGATCCACCTGAAGAGGTTAAACCCATTGGGTGTAAATAGGTATTTAAAAAAGAAGAGACGCAGATGGAAAGGTGGAGACCTATAAAGCTTGTCTGGTTATCAAGGGATATCGTCAACGTTATGGTATTGACTATGGTGAGACATTCTTCCTAATGGCAATGCTCAAATTTATTCGGATAATGCTTGCAATAGATATCCACCTGAACTATAAGATCTGGCAGATGGATGTGAAGACGACTTTCCAAAATAGAGAGCTAACCGAAGAGGTGTATATGATACAACCTGAGGGGTTCACATCCACAGATGAGTTCAAGGTGTGCAGGCTTCAGAGATCTATTTATGGATTGAAGTAGGCATCTCTGAGTTGGAATATATGTTTTGATAAAGTGATCAAAATGTATGGCTTCATTAAGAATGGAGAAGAATCCTGCATTTATAAATGGGCAAATGGTCCAGTAGTGGTATTTTTTATTTTGTACATGGATGACGTTCTCTTAATCGAGAATGACATCTCCGCACTATAAGGAATAAAAGTCTGGTTGTCATCATAGTTCTCCATGAAAGACTTGGGTGAAGCATCCTACATCCTAGGGATGAAGATCTATAAGGATAGATCTAAAAGGATGCTTGGTATATCCCAATCCACGTACATAGAAACTATGCTGAAGAGGTTCAGTATGGAGAATTCTAAAAAGGACTATCTTCCGATAAGCCAAAAAATTTCTCTCTCTAAGAAGGATTGTCCGACAACTCCTTAAAAGAGAGAGTGTATGAATAAAATTTCATATGCTTCGATAGTGGGATCTATTATGTATGCAATGACATGTACGAGACTAGACGTGGCATACTCACTAGGAGTAGTGAGTAGATACCATTCTGACCTTGGAAAAAATCATTGAAAGGTGGTTAAAATCATCCTTAAGTATTTGAGAAGTACTAAGGATCAATGGTTGGTTTTTGGTGAGTTAGATCTAAAGCTTGTGGGATTTATAAACTCCAGCTTTTAATCTAACCATGATGACAGTAAAAGTGTGTCGGGATATATCTTTACTCTAAATGGTGGAGCCATCTGCTAAAAAAGTTCTAAGCAGCATACAGTAGCTGACTTTATTTGCGAAGCAGAGTATATGGCAGCATCAGATGCAGTGAAAAAAGCTTTGTGGCTGAGAAAGTTCATCACCGAGCTTGGAGTGTCACCCTCTATTGATGGTCTAGTCCTACTCTACTACGATAGCACTGGCGTCATAGCTCAAGCCAAGGAACCGAAGGCACACCAATGGGCAAAGCACATTCTACGCCACTTCCATTTGGTCCGTGAGATCGTAGATCATGGTGACGTCGACCTTCAGAAGATCAACGGAAAGAAGAACCTAGCCGACCCCTTCACTAAAGTCCTGGCAATTAAGAAGTTCGACAATCATAAGTCGAAGATGGGTATTAGGTACTGTGCCGAGTGGCTTTAGGATAAGTGAAAGTTGTTGAAAATTATGTTCCAAAGCCAATCGTCAGTCTTTGATGATTGAGATATTGTAATTGATTTATTAATTAATAAAAAATATTTTGACATCTTTTTTCATCACAAATTTATATCTTCTAATGAACTTTATTATTGTGATGAAGTCCTTAGGACTATTTAGTTTCGATAAAGAGAGGATTTATCGATCAGTCCTTAAATTTATTTATGACCAAATGATAAGCTGTTAATTAGAATGACAGCGTCTATCGAGCATAGGTCACTATATGCTATATGGTTGATTGTCCTCTTAACCAAGAAGTATGAAGACACTGGTATGGCATACAGGTGAGATATATGGATACATCATCATTGAACATGACCAACTCCAGAGCATTCTACTGTCGAGAATGTCTCTGATGGGATATAGGTATAAGTATCCCTTAGACCTGAGATCACCTCAATGACTTGCAAGCAACTCACTGTGCCTTGGTACCAGACTAACTGAATTTCTAATTCATCAATAAAAGACTTCTGGGCATAGTCAAGTACTTACGAAGTCAGAATGTGATCAAGATGGAATTGACCACTTTAAGAGTTGGAGAAGAATGTATCACTATATTTCAATATAGTAAAATCTTAGCCAGGATAATCCATCAGATGGATTTGATATTTTAAAATACAATATGGACAACCTGATCAGAGTTGACAGTTGAACTCTAAGATATCCTACGAGCATTATGGTCAAGGGGATAAATTATATGGAAACTATATTTGCATGGGTTCTAAGGATGGTGTTCTACAACTTTCAACCTATCCGACCGTCGGATATCATTGCTAGATGGTCACTTTGATTAGTATAGAAATTTATTCTTATGCTACCAACTTAGGTTCGGACCTATGAGGTCATACACATTAGAGTTCACATTCCGATAGGATGGTTGATCAATGATTTAGAATCATTTTAGGGTTAAACGATCAATACGATTGATGTTTGACCTAATGCAAGTATTGTAGGAGGATCGATTAGCAATTCAATTGCTAATTGGCTTAATTTAATTAAGCCAGAAGACTGAGATTAAGTCTAATTATATATGATTTAATTAGATTTGGCTTGAGCTTGATTGGATCAAGTCCAATTGGCTTATTGGATAAGTCAAGTGCAAGGAAGAACTAGTCCTAGTCTAACTAGGACTCGAATCAATCCAATTTTTTAATTTAATTAAAAAATAAAATTAGAATTTAATTTAATTTAATTTAATTTTTAAATGAATTAGGATCTTATTTAATTGGGTTGGTTAACACTTATTTTTATTTGGTTAAAAGATCTTATTTGACCAAGTCAAAATAGGACACTAGGACTCTCTATTCCTTGTGCCACCTAATCCTCATGCCCCACCCTTTTCTCTTTGTATTTTTATGTGAATAATCTCTACGTCCAAAGGTTTCTCACACCTCCCTTGTCTCTTTCTTTTTCTCATATGGAAGTTTGTTGGAAGACCAAGTCAAAAGGGGAATTAGGTTTGCTTAAGGATTCTATGAGATAGAATCCTTGTCAACCAAAACTCTTCCCATAAGTGTGCCGATCTATCCTTTCTTATTTTCTTTGATTTTTATGGTAAAAGAGAACTTTTTTATGTGCCCCCCTTTGCTGGTATACAGCAGAAAAAAAGGTAGGGGCACCCAAGAGTTGGGCATCCCAACAACTTGCCTTATTTGGTCCTTCCTAATTTTGGTTTTTGACCTAACTTGAACTCTACATAACTCTTTATTTTAAGAGAATTTTTGGCTAAAATTTTTTTAGATTGTAGATATTTGAGAGGCCTCTTTGGTATAGAAAAATCAGAGAAAAATTCATCTGGATCATGAAGATATTGAAAACACAAATCAGGATGTCTAGAAAAAGAGCAAAGAAGAAGAAGAGGGTCTTCTTCTAGGGTTTTTATTCCAGATCTCTTCCTCCCTTTTTGTGAGCTTTTGAGAGGTGTCTCAACATCACAAATCTTTCTCTTTTCTTTTGATATTTTGGAGTGTTCAAGTTTTAAAGAAGAAAGCATCAGATCAACCATCGAAGAGAGATCAATATAGTGCTAGCATACTGTGCTGATTTCCTGCATCGGGATCTCTGATCGTGTTCGTGGGCTCGTGTGGACGACTCCTAGAGGTCGGATGTGTGTGCGGCTCGTGACTTCATCCTCAAGCCTAGATCAATAAGTTAGAATGTCTAACTTGCTCAGGTAATAGATCTGATCTATTAACTTCATACCTGTATTTGATGTAGTGTAGATCTAGGTTGATTTAATCAATCTTTTCTTTCTTATTTAGTTTTAATTTTTGATTTAATATTATACCTTGATCATGTAATAGATATGAGATCTAGATGTTTACATATTTATTTAAATAAATATTTAATTTATTTAAATCTTTCACTCTAAGATCTTGAAAAAGTTTCAAGATCTATCCATAAAATCCTAGATTTGGTTCCTTCACCAGTCCCCTGACCATCGCTAATGGATCTGCTGGTAGATCTCGATCCTACCAGAAAGCTCGCCACTCTCTACATCTCTCTATAATTTAAGAATAATTAATATTTTTTAAATATTAAAAAGTTAAAATATGATAAATAAAAATTACTTACCATATGCTCCATATGGCGAGCAAACAGCCTCGAACCTCCACAATGTGAGACTGTCAGTCTCATCCAATTTGCAATATTTTTGGCACATTGATCCTATATAGTTAACAGTCAAATTAGTTAGTAAGTAACTAAATTTAAAAATAAATAATTTAATTATTAAATTCTAAATAAAAAAAAAATTATCTGATATGCTAGATCCTTGTACATGCGGTATATGACAGCCCAATCCTCGATACTGATGCTGTCATATGGCTGCTATCATGCTGCCTCCACCCCCTGGTCATGCACTACAGCATACCAGTGGTGATGAATACAATGTCGATACTCCTTGAAATACGAGCATAAATAATCATCTACAGCTCGCCGCACACGATCATGCTCAAAATCAATAATCTTAAATATAGCCTACCAATAACAAATATTATAAGAATACAGTATTAATTAAATATTTAAATAAATATTATTGTACCTATAAGTGGCTATAGAAGATCTCCTTCTGAGGTCGTATAACCTGACGCCAATCAAAGAGCATCGTTGGGGCATAGTTGCGGCAAATGATGCTCAGCTCAGTCTGCCATGGCTCGCACCATCCCCTAATAGGCCTGGTATAGCTTGGCGGAATCTCAATGCGGAGACACTATCCCTCATGCTCGCATCTCCATTGCTCAAGGGCGAGGTTCTTCAACAGACCTCGCCCTTGCCTCACCACCAACAAAGAATGGCCTAAAAAAAATAATGAATAAAATATTAATATGATAGTCATCTATTAACCTAATAGCTAGGTAGATTAAAATCAAATTTTATGGGTGTAAAGAATATGAAAATACTAGTCGGGGCTGGCTCATTTGAACCCGCCTCACTCGGACCCACCTTTACAAGGCCCTCTGGCGACTCCGATGCTGCAGTAGTGGAAATGGGAAAAGGCTCAGGGGTAGGCTGGAAACTCAAACATCGTCGTCTCGCACCCAGTGCCATACCTGCAATGCTTAAACCATGCATATAATTAACTTGACATGTAAATGAATATAATAATAAATAATAATAACAAAAAATACATAAATGCTAATGAATAGAATTGTATTGAATACTATTATTGCAAGAGAAAATTCAACAAAGGATATAGATCTACTTATCAATATCCATATCCTCCTTGATTTCTAGATCCTTCTCCGAATCATAATAATTGATTAATGTATCGTCTTCTATCTCATCATCATTTATGAACTGATCATCGCCCTCCAAATCATCAAGATTAAATACAAAATTAGCTTCAACTTCATTGGATAGCAGATCAGCCCTATTCAAAGAAACTAGTATAAGTTCTTCATCAATAAGATGCTCGGTCAATGTTGGTTCTTCCTCTTGAAAAGCTTCCTCTTCATGTAGATTTGAATTATCGTCCATGTCTAGTCGGGTTGGTATGTCATATACGCCTCTAGGTATTATTCTTTGTACGACATGCCAATCACCTTGATATTTTGGATCCTTTAAATATATTACTTATTTTGCTTGAGTTGCTAATATATACGGCTTATTCTGGTACCATGTTCGTGCAAAATTTACATCGGTAAAGTATGGATCAATGTGAATATCAATCTTTTTTATTGCTAATATCCCACCATGCACACTGAAATAAGAATACCAAATATTTGGACCCATACTTTAATTCTATGATATCTATCAATACACCAAGATATTCAATCTTCTCTTTTTCTTCACATCCTATTGTAGCAATTCCACTGTTCTGGATCTGTCTTTACATCTCAAGCTCTCTTGTATGAAATTTCATTCCTCCAATGATACAAGATGTATAGTAGTTAATCCTTCGATCGAGGCCATATGCTAAATTGTACAACTCATCAGTCGCACCCTTTTTTTTATTGAAATACTAAGATTTCATCTACAATACAGCATAAAAAATTATGTCGGTATAAGTAATTAATTATATAATTATAAAAATATAATTATATACTAGTGAAACTTACATGGTCTCCAAACTATTTTGCAAATTCCGTCCTATGTTGATCATCAATATTTATATTATTCTCCCTAGATAGTATATTCTTGTGCTCACTGCAATAAGTCATGATTTTTAATTTTATATTGACATAAAAAAATTGGTTAAAATACTAAAATTACACTATGATAATACTTACTCAATTAAATCTTTAACTTTTTCATAATTATTTAGAATATAGAAGTGTGCTTTGGATAGCTCATTTGCATCCATAAACTCATATCTTCTTCATAATATTATTATTATCATTATTATTATTATTATTATTATTATTTTTATTATTATTACTACTTTTACTCTTATTAATATTATTATTATTACTATTTTTACTATTATTATTAATATAATTATTATGATTATTATTATTATTACTATTTTTACTATTATTATTATGATTATTACCATTACTATGTTATTTTTATTATTATTATTTATTAAAAAATAAAAATTGATTAAGCCTTTCCGCCTCCCATCCCCAATGGTGCCCCTCCGCCACCCACCACCTGCGGCCCCCCACCCAATCCACCACCGCCACCCCTCCACGCCCCACCCCCTACGGACCCCCACCTCCTGCGACATCTGAACACCGTTGCGACCCCCCACCCGATCTATGGTGCCCCTCCGCCACCCACAACCAGTGCCCGCGGCCCTCCACCCTTTGCAGCGGCCCTCCGCCGCCCACCATCGATGCCCGTAGCCCCCCAACCCATCCCATCACCACCGACCAGCGGTCCCGCAACCCACGCGCCCCCCACCACCTACAGCCGACACCAACCCTCCACGCCCCATCGTCCGCACCCACAGCCACTGCATGGAAACATCTGTGGCCCCCAACCCATGGTCCCATCACTACCGCCCTGCGGCCCCCGCACCCCATGCACCTCCCACCCATGCAGCCAGCACCCATCCTCTGCACCCTGCAACTCACCATCGACCACCGCCCACCATCGACCACCGCACGTATGGCACCCGTGCCCCCCGACCACCGCACATATGGCACTCGCGGCCCCCCGAGTCCGAACTATCGAAAGAGAATAAAAAAAAATTATATACCATTAACAGCGAGCGATGACAACGGCGGTAATGGCGGTGATAACGGCGGTGGCAACAGCGTCGGCAACGGTGGTGGCACCGAGAGAACAGGTCGTCGACCGATGGAAGCGAAGGAGAAAGGGGAGAGAGAGAAGGCGAGGGGGCGAGAGAGAGTGGGTTTCGGAGAGAGAATGGGTTTCATGTGAATGTAGTGGGAGGGAATATTTAAAGAATTTTAGTGATGAAATTTTAGCAATGAAATTTTGTCGCTAAAAGATTTATTAGTAATGAAAAAAATATTTCATCATAAATAATTTCCATTAATTTTTTTCTAAAAAAATTCCCTCTCCCAAAAGTTTTAAAATATTGGATAAAATTATTTACGATAAAAAATTAATTTTCATCATAAATAATATTTATTAGAGATGAAAATTTTCATTAAAAATAATTTTTCATAAATAAATAATTCTAAAAAAAATTAAGAATATTTATGATGGAAAAATTTACATCATAAATAAAAATTATTTATGGTGAAAAAATATATTCCATCAAAAATAAAATTTATTTATGATAGATATTTTCATCGTAAATATTTTTTGGTAAATAAATAATTTTAAAGAATAAAAAAAGATGAGAATATTTATGATGAAAAATAATTTTTCATCGCAAATAACCTTTATTTGCAATGGAATATCCTTTTTCATCATAAATAATTTTTCATATATAAATAATTTAAATAATCACCAAAATTTTGGTGATGAAAATTGAAAAAAAAGGCAAAAATATGCTGTGCATGGCAATGTGATGGGGTTGAGCAGTGTAAGCGCATCCACTGTTAGCTAGCCCATGGGCAACTTAATTTTTTTAAAAATTAATATCCTTTTAAAAAAATTATTATTCTCTGAATATTATATAATTTTAAAAATTAAAGTTTATCTTCATCATTCATTATTTAAGTAATTATCGTGCGAGTATCGTCATAAAAGATCACCTCGATCTGATAGCTTTAGCTTTATTAATTGATAAAATTTGATTTCGACGATCATGAACGATCGCATGATAATCTGATAGATAGAAACCATCAATGGATTCAAAATTTTGTAACAATGATCTATGTAATATTTATAGCATACTATCAAAATTTTACTTCAATCGAATATCATTATCACTGTTAATTTAGTACGGGATGATTCGGATCATTAAATAAAAAATGAGTGATCAAAAGGCCAAACAACATTTGATTAAGACTATTTTTTGATAAATGATCTTTGCTACTACTTTGATCATTTATGGTGAGGATCATAAAATTCAAATTGCATGTATATGAACAATCCAAAACTACATGTCCTTGATAGGTCCTTAAGTAATTACACTTGTATTTTTATAAGATCTGCTTAACATGGATGATTCATATACATACTATTTTAATTTTATGATCATCACCATATAAATAATGAAAATAGTAGCAAAGATCATTCATCTAAAAAATTATCTTAATCGAACATCGTTTGGCCTTTTGATCACTCATTTTTTATTTAACGATCCAAATCATTCCATACTAAATTGACTATGATAATTATATTCAATTGAAATAAAATTTTGATAGTATGCTATAAATATCATAGAGATCATTATTGTAAAATTTTGAATCCATCGATGGTTTCTATTTATCAGATCATCGTACAGTCATTCGCAACCATTGAAATCAAATTTTATCAATCTATAAAGCTAGAGTTATCATATCGAGGCGATCTTTTATAACGATACTAGTACGATAATTACTTAAATAATTAATGATAAAAATGATCTTTAATTTTTAAAATTATGTAATATTAAAAATAATTTTAAAAAAATACTAATTTTTAAAAAAAATTTAAAAAAATATTAATTTGCTTACGAGCTAGCTAACAGTGGATGCGCTCGCACCCCATAAGCCTGTCGCATCGATCATGCATGACACATTTTTGCCTTTTTTATTTTTAAAATAGTCCATATTTTTTTATTTTTAAATTTTTAAATTTTGGTCAGATTATTTACGATGCAAACACATTTTACATCATAAATAATAGATTATTTATAAAAAAAATATTTGTAGCAAATAATCTAACCTTTTATTTTTTTTAATATTTTATTTATGATAGATTATTTGTGACGTAACTTTTCCATCGCAAATAATAGCTTATTTGCGATGTAAAATTAATTTACATCGTAAATAATTGATTATTTGTGATGAAAAAGTTATGTCACAAATAATCCAGTCTTTTTATTTTTTTAATATTTTATTTACTATAGATTATTTATGATAAAAAAATTTTATCATAAATAATTGATTATTTATGATGTAAAATTATTTTGCATCATAAATAATCAATTATTTATGATGAAATTTTTTTATTACAAATAATCCAGCTTTTTTATTTTTTTAATATTTTATTTATGATAGATTATTTATGATAAAAAATTTTCATCATAAATAATCGATTATTTATGATGAAAAATTATTTTGCATCATAAATAATCGATTATTTATGATAAAAATGTTTCATCATAAATAATCTAGCTTTTTTATTTTTTAATATTTTATTTATGATAGATTATTTATGATGAAAATTTTTCATTGTAAATAATCGATTATTTATGATGCAACATTATTTTACATCATAAATAATTAATTATTTATGATGAAAATATTTCATCATAAATAATCTGATCTTTTTATTTTTTTAATATTTTATTTATGATAGATTATTTACGATGAAAAATTTTCATCATAAGTAATCAATTATTTGCGATGCAACATTATTTTGCATCATAAATAGCCGATTATTTACGATGAAAATATTTCATTGCAAATAATCAAGCCTTTTTATTTTTTTAATATTTTATTTATAGTAGATTATTTACGATGGATAATTTTTATCATAAATAATTAATTATTTATAATTATTTTGCATCATAAATAATTAATTATTTATGATGAAAATATTTCATCATAAATAATTCAACTTTTTTATTTTTTTAATATTTTATTTATGATAGATTATTTATCATAAAAATTTTTCATCATAAATAATCGATTATTTATGACGTAACATTAATTTTTGTCATAAATAGCTAATTATTTATGATGAAAATATTTCATCGCAAATAATCTGATCTTTTTATTTTTTTAATATTTTATTTATAGTAGATTATTTACGATGAAAATAATTTTTCATCATAAATAATCGATTATTTACGATAAAACTAATTTTTCATCGTAAATAATCGATTATTTACGATAAAACTAATTTTTCATCATAAATAATTGATTATTTATGATAGAAAATTTTTTCATCGTAAATAATTTCATCGTAAAATATAGAAATTTTTTTGTAGTGTTTTAGAGGCAATCATGAAGCTTGTATGTTGGAGCTGCTATTATCCCAAATAGCCTCTCAAAGATGAGGTTCCAGTTTTGAGACAAAAGAATGTTGTGAACTGGCGCTATAATCTTCTTCTGCTCTCATGTCAGGTGAGATGTCCATGAAAAAAAACCGTTAGAATGTCTTGAGCAATAGGTCTTGGGCATTAAGCATGAAAATCAAATAACCTGTTATTTCTCTCTTTCCAGAGATACCATTGGCCTATAGCAAAAAGTGCATCAACTCCGTATCTTTGGTCGTGATTTACAGAAGTGTTCCTCCAAATACTCCATAGAGAGTCCAGAGTGGAGGGTAGATCGGGTAGTTGCAGGCCTAAAAGTAGTTGATTCCAGATAGATCTTGAGAAGTGGTAGTCAAGCATTAGGTGATCATTTGTTTCAAGGGCATCTCCACAGAGAAGGCAGCTAACCATCTTAATTTTTCCTTGCTTTAGAAGATTTGCTTTTGTAAGAATTTTGCTGTTGGCGCACAGCCAAGCAAAAAATTTGATTTTTTCTAGTAGCGGGAGTTTCCAAATAATTTGACTCGTTAGTGGCCTGACTCCATCATCTTGAAGAAAGAGGTAAATCTTTTTTGCTGTAAAACCTTTATCATTGAACCATTTCCATGTTATTGTATCAGGTTGTTCAGTCAAAGTTATTTGGTCGATGCTTTTTTTTAATTTTAATTTCAGAAAGTCCAAGACTTGCGCCGGGAGAAGAGTGCTGAATGACCGGGTAAGGAGATCTATATTGAACACTGTCACCACAGATACATTACGGATCAACACACTCTTATATAACATGAAAAATTGATCCATAAATGAGTGATTTCGGAGCCAGTTATCCTCCCAAAACTGAACTTTTGTTCCTTTGCATACCTTATATTTAATTAAGTACTGAAAAGATTCAAGCACGGGCACAAGACCTTTCCAAAAAGGCGATGCGGATTTATGAACAGATCTCAATCTCTATTGTGAGGCTGGGTGAATGGAATTTATAAGTTTGCACCATGGATTGTCAATATTGGAGTAAAGCTTCCACCACCATTTATAGAGTAATACCCTGGATTTAATGGACATATTTGACGCCTACAACTTTGTGGGGTTTTTGGTATATATATATAATATACATACATACATATGTGTGTGTATATATATATATGATTAGTCGATATTAGAGTACGTAAGCTATGGATCGATTGCACCCTGTGTCTCTTGAATCATTCTCTTTAACTCCTCTCCGATGATGATTTCTAACTCCATTCGGGAGTCGGCCGGGCAAAGAAGAAGACTCCCGTTGAGAGTCTTCTCTTTTTTTTTAAATTTTTCATGCTTTGAGATCGATACTTCATGCTTTGAGATCGGTGCATAAGAAGTCAGAGATCGATACATGGTATGTTGGGAGGATTTTGGTATCCTGAGTTGACAACATCATAATGCTCCTCCATAAAATATTATTATTATTATTATTATTATTATTATTATTATTATTATTATATATATATATATTATGTGTATGTGTGATAAGTGCTTAATTTAATATGCACATGCTTTATATTTTATGTTGAGATGTATATAAGTTATGTTTGCTTCTTATAGCAGACTTTCGGAAAATAAAACTGCAACAAGGAAATAAAGGAATCCCCATGTTTAGCCGAAGTTTTCAAAGAAGAAAAATTGGAAAGTCATATTCCAATAGAAATAAATTTTCATATTTTATGAAAAAAATCCATATAGGATATAGATTTTTAGCTCTCCTATGAAAAGAAAATTAGAATTTTTTTTTTCAAAAGTCCCCTTGGAACCATGAATAAAATGGGATAAGATCTTTTCTTTTATTAAATATATAATAAATATTTTATACAGCTTTCTTCAAAAAATATACATTCAACCAAATATAAAATGCTTTGAATGTGCCACTTTTTCATGATCAACTAAATATCCCAAAACTACTTTTCGACACACCATATTCCCAAGGATCAGCTTTCCAAAAAAAACATTTTAATGAGGAAAGGGCTATAGGATGGGCAAGGAGATACACATGACCAGGTTAGTCAAGTTGGAATTTAAATTTATTGCCAACAAAGACTAAGCATAATTTAAACAGGGTATATTATCAGCGTTCCCTTTATATTTGATGACTAATTCTATTATTCTCAAGGGTATGCTTCTGAAGTTGGATAGCATCATCAGGAATTTTCTATGATAATTATCTAATAATTTAAAGAGGGTACATTTGATTTTCTAGGATTGTACTTGTCAGCCTATTTGGGATAATGGGTTGGGCATTCCTTATTTGGTTGCCAAGGGTGAGGCATTAATGGCTAAACATATTGCGAGGTTTCTTTTGGTTCGGGATGGAAGTTCGTTCATGCAGGCAAAATATGGTACCTAGTTTGCTGGTTCATAAGGGATCCCTTCGTGGTTATCAGCCAAGACATCATGCTCTTAGTTTCACTCATCTGATGTTCGCGGATGATTTAGTTTTTATGGCCAAAGCTTCTATTAATAATGCAAGACTTCTCACGAAAACTATTAAGAGCTACTATATTTAATCTGGACAGCAAATTAATGTGCAAAAATTGCAAATTCAGTTCAATCCAAAAATTAACATGAGGGTCAAGCAGTAAATCTTTAAAATCTGTAGTGTTCCATTTAAGCAAGGGTTTGGAACTACTTGGAGGTGCCTCTATCTGGCTCTAGACTGAAGCATCAAGATTTTAATTAGCCGTTTGATCATATCCATAAAAAGCTTGATGCTTGAAAGTGGAAACCTTTATCACAGCCTAGCTATATAACTTTACTTCAAGCTGTTCCTATAGTTGTTCTGAATGAGTTGGATAAAATTTTCAAAGCATTTCTATGGGGGCATGACATTGGTTCTAGGAAGGTGCACCTGATCTCTTGGAATACTATTTACATGGACAAAGACAAGGGTAGCCTAGGCATACATTCTATTAGGAGGCGGAGAGAGGCCCGTATGGGGAAGATTGTAGCTAACCTAGTTTTGCACAGGAATTCATTGTGGATCAATTTAGTTCAAGATAAGTATGCCTTTGGAAGCTGGGATGATCACCATTGTAGAAGAGGAACTTCTCAATTATGGAGATCCATTTGTTTTGCTGCAAAGTGAATTAAAGATTCCTTCAAGTGGCTAATTGGCAATGGTAGAAACATCAATATGTTAAAGGATCATTGGCTAAGCAACATACCCTTGTGTCGTAGGATGATGCCAATAAATATTAACCTGTGCGATGAGAACTGGATGGTATCTCAGCTTATCGGTTCGAATAGAACTTGGAATATAAACCTGGTGAACCAGTTGTTCTCACAAGAGTTTGCAACTACAATTATGGCTATTCCCATCCCTCAGCAACAATGTGAGAATATCCTTGTTCCTTATAAGCCGGCACATTGTAAACTTAAGGTGAAAGATGTGATGCTGATATCATGAATTCAGAAACTATACAGAGCCATGACATTTATCCAAATTAGACTCTAAACTGGATATGACATCTAAAAATTGCTCCGAGAGTTAGAGTCTTCTAGTGGAAAGTGTGTTGGGGTCGTTTGCCATGTAAAGCTCTTCTCCTTTCCAGAGGGCTCATGCAACAGTAGGTTGGCATTTGTGAGCTTTGTAATGTGAGCATAAAATATATGGAACACTGTTTAATAACTTGTCCCCAAGTGTCACAAGTTTGGAGTGAGATGAGAAAGAGATGCCATCAAATCCCAACATTTAACTCTATGCAACAGCTCATTGAGTTCACTTCACTTTGAGGTAACATAGATTATGATAAGAGCCTTATTTGCCATACTGCATGGAGTATCTAGAATTCAAGGAATGTGCATCTCTTTCAAGGGACCTAGTATGATTCTATCAAAGTTTTTACTTCAACTCAATACCATATCGATGAATACAATCAAGCAGCTCTGAAAGTCAATGAAATCACTGTAAGGCAGTCATGGGATATCAGCAACTCCATGAGCTCAAAAACATCCTCTTCAAGGTTAGTGTCCTGGGTATCCCCACCCTGCAATATGGTGAAAATAAATTTTGATGCTTCTTGGTCTGAAAATTCGGTTGGCTCGGGTTATCTTATTAGAGACCATATGGGAGTTGTTCATTTTGCTGGGTCTGCAAAGTCCCATGCCATGTCTATTTCAAAGGCTAAATTACAAGCTGCTTGGCATGGCCTTTCTATTGCCGTTCAACAGTTTGGATTCAAAAGGATTTGCCTTGAAGGAGAATTTTTAACGATAATTCATTGGATTGCTAATTACACATAGCATAGCAGTATAGCAATGCCTCACGAGTCAGTCCAACCTCTACTGCTTGATATTGTTTATTGGGCTTTACACTTGGATTGCTTTATTATCTCTCATGCCTTTAGAGAGGCCAACCAACCTGCAGATGGATTAGCTCATCTTATGAGAAACATGACATTCTTCTCTACCTTTGCTCTTCTTGATCATATTTCTACTCTCATCAAGGCTGATATCATGGGTGCTTAGTTTGTTAGAATTTGATATCTCAAATTTGATCTGCAGCAAAAGAGAATCAGTATCAACAGGCAGTCGGGCTGGCTCGAGCTGATATCGAGTCGGCTTGAACCACAGCTGAGCCGGCTCTCTCAGATAGATAGACAACATGAGTTTATACGAGATGCATCCGAGCCAGCTCGACTCCTAACCGAGCTGGCTCAACGGAGGTGTACAAAATACGATGGAATTTTTCTATTTAGACTCGAATTGTGATTAATCCAAGAGGTCTACGGGAGTTGCATATGAACCATAGGATCCAGCGGTGATCGAGGATTGCGGTCATGATCTGAAGATCAAAAAATATTTCAAGACTTCATCAAGAACATGTTCGACTCATATTAGGAGAGCAAGTCCTGTTAGGACTTCTACGAACTGTTGAGAAGAGAATTCTCATCCTATTTAAAGAACTGAGGTGCTGTGGAGCAAAAAGATGGTGCGTATGGTGTGAGAGACATGTAGAGAGGCTCAGACAGCTACTAAGAGGAGCTTGGTAGAGCGCTGAGTATGTGCAGTCCGTAAGAAAGAGAAGCAACAAGTGCATATCATCTAGCAAGGAGACTATGAGGGCAGAGCATCTTGTAGCTTCTGAGGGTCTTCTTGTAATTTTTAGAGAGCTTTTATGAGGATAGCTTCTAGTTGAAAGAGATTTATATATGGTGAGTTGAGAGTGGGTGTTCTTCTCTTGTACCTATTTTTCTCTTTCATAGTAAAGTTTTGCATGTCCCATGGAGACGAGCCTTTAGGCTAATTCACGTACTTGATTATTTTTTTATTTTATTTTTTCTTCTTTCTGCCATAATAATTTAGTATTAGATCCTTAACAAGCGATATCAGAATAGCTGATATCCCAATAGATTAGTATCAGCACAAGTTGATACCACAATGATTGGTATCAAAGTCAGATAGTACCAAAGCGTAGATTACAGCAGTGGTGTTAGAGATTGAAGAATATGAAGAAGATAAGTGCAATCAAGATGAAGATCAATAGGTTTGATAGAAAGGATAATTTCTTCTTATGGCAAGTAAGGATAAAAGATGTCCTCATCCAACATGAATTGATCGATGCTCTCTTGTATGAGGAGATGCCAGCCACCATAGAGGTGAAGGATTGAAAGTGGATTCAAATGTAGGTGATGAACACGATCCACTTATACCTAGCAGATGATATCATGATCCATGTATTTGACGAGATTTCCTTACAGCACTATGGTCAAAGCTTGAGGAGTTGTACATGACGAAGTCGCTCATAAACATGCTATTTTTTTTGAGGTGGTTCTATCAACTATGGATGGATAAAGGCCAAAGTGTGCGGAAGTATCTATCCAACTTTTAGAAGATCCTTATCGACCTCCTCAGCATTGGCAAAAAAATTAAGGAGAAGATCAGGGCATTGGTCTTGCTAGCATCGCTCCCTCCTTCGTATGAGTCCTTGGTGACTGCTCTTCTAGTGGAAAAGAGCACCATCAAGATGGACGAGGTCACTACAGCAATACTCCAGAACAAGATTCTCAAGAGGAAGAATCCAACTTCGAGCTCAGATGGATAGTTTCTGAAGGAGCAGAAAGCAGTAAATGGAGCAGTAAAGAATCATGAGGAGGATGATCTAGATCCAAGATGAGGGATCAAAGCAAGATCAGATGCTACAGGTGCGATAAATTGGAGCATCGAGTCAAGGATTACCCATAACTCAAGAATCGAACGAGGGCTACAGCAGCAATGACCAGTAGCGAGTCAGAGAATGATGTTCTGAAGATATTTGATGAGGTATCTTATTCTTTCCAGTAGTGAATTTTAGATTCTGCATGCACATATCATGTTTGTTGTAGAAAGAAGTAGTTTGACTTTCTGAAGAACAGTGATGGTACTATTTATCTGTCAGATGGATTGAATTGTGCAATCAGAGACATCAGGATGGTCAGCTGAAAGATACATGATGGTGCAATGAAAAGATTGGAGGAGGTCTGATACATACCCAATTTTAGATGAAATCTTATCTCACCAAGCAGACTAGATTCAAATGGCTATAGATGGATAGCTGGTAATGGAATCTTGAGGGTCATGCATGGTGATAGGATGATATTAGAGAAAAAGAAGAAGACAAGAGGATATTATTATCTGACAGGAAGCTCAGTGCGAGGTGGAGCTTTAGGAGCCAAAGGGAGCCTATGAAGGGTAATCCTGATTTTCCGGTCCAGGTTCGTCCAGATCTGATTAGATCAAGAGATATATTTTAAAAATTTTCTCTTGATCTCAATCAGATCTTGATATGTTTTAGATCTGATTCTTATTATTTTAATAAATAAAATAAAACAAGATAAATTAAATCAAATTCAATTTACCTGATTTGGGTAATCCTATTACCCTGTAGATGATCCTGATTGCAGCGGAAGGTTCTGGATCTTAGCCATGCAAGCGCCTGGCCTCTACCGATATCCACTCGGGTTGGATCTGGAGATCCTCTTCTTCTCTATCACACCTCCAAAAATCAGATCTGGATCTGATCTGGAGGATCTTCAAAACTCTTTTGAAGATCTGCAGTCGTCCTTTTGCAGCAGCGCAGCCTTCTTGCTTTTGATCGCCTTTTCTTGATCTGAATCGCACCAAACTAAATCCAAAACACTTTTGGACGTGGAGAGCAAGGGGAGAAGAGACTATGGCGTGGAGAAGGAGGGGAGAGGCAGCCTTGGGGCGTGGGAAATCTCTTCTATTAGAATTAGGGTTGGGCGCAGGGTCTTATTTATAGACCTCTTGTGATCCAACTCCTCTTCCTCTCAACCAATCACAACCCTTTGTGAAATCAGATCTAAATCTGATTGGTTGGAATAGAGACCCCTGGATTCCTCCTTAGAGGGCGCCTAAGACCAGTCAAACTGGATTCTTAGTAGAACTCTGATTGGAATCCAAAAGGGAGGTGGAGTCCTTGTCCAACAAGGACTCCTAGGCGCCTCCTACTTGGGCTCACGCCACCCTTGGCGTGCGCCCTTCTCCTTGCCAGGTTCTGGCAGGGGGACAAGGCCCCCACCAGCTCTCCAATAGGTGCATGACATGTGGTCAAAAGTCAAAGGTGTCAATGGTCAACGTTTGACCAGTCAAAGGTAGACTTTTGACCAAAGTCAAAGAACAAGAAATGGCAGGTGACCAAAAATGGCAGGTAATGTCTTACAAATAAGACAACCTATTCTGACTTGGACAACCTCCAGTCAGACCATATGAAGGCCTCTGATTGAGCACAAACTCCTTTGGCTCAGTCAGGACAACTTATTTATGATAGTAAAAGAAGAACGTTAGGTTCAATCGAGTGCTAGCACGATTTCCTTGAACCTAATTGAATCTCATTCAGATCAATTGAACTAGATCAGTTCAATTGATGATCACCAGATTCAAACCCTTGTTTGTGTGACCCAGTTAGGTTCAGTTCTGTATGGTAATGGGATATGTCATGATCTCTATCATAGACATCATCGAAACTCCTTTCGATGGATCAGAACTCTTCTGATTCGAACAGCTAGAATGATCGATCATCTAAATCATTCTAATTGCTCCCAAAATCCACCAGTGACACCTAGCAGTATATGGTGGCAACCCATCAGAGCTGAATGCGAACCTCTTGGTGCAGCTACCTGTGTGATTAAGTTCTTCTATCTTGAGCCCCGATCAGATTAGGGTTAAGGTGAACTCGTCAAACCCTAGTCTCTGTCATATGATGTAATCATTCGATTCGAGTCCAATGTGAAAATCTAAATAGAAACTCTTTCTATTATTTCACTCTGCCATGGCCATGGGCTTCAGGACTTGATTCTCATGATCATCATAGGGCTACTCCTCTACCACCGAGGTAGATAGATCCCATCTTGATGCAATCCAGTTCCTACAATGAACATGCTATAGCCAACATACACCTCAGGGTTCCATATGGCTAGGAGACCGAGTAATGGTGTAGTCAAACTATAACACCCTCAAGGTGAACTGCCGATGCATCTCAGGTCAAAGAACCAGACACACTACTGCAGCATCGAGTCAGTCATTGACGAGAAGGTAGACTTCCTAATGACTACTCGAGGTGGTCACGCTCAGTGCCCTCGTTCTCTAACGAGTACCTGTACTCTCGCTCCGGTGTCTCCACACCGTAGACTCAAGACTCATCTACTAAAGAGAAGCGATCGTACACCAACCTTCCGGATCAATCACCATCCTCGTGATGATCCTATGGTCGGGAGCTGTTTATGAGTTAATAATGATTATTCATGTCTTAAATTTTCAACTCTTGAAAATATGAATTATCATTACCATTAACTCAAAGGATGTATCACAGACACTAAATACACATGTGTGATAGAAAATAACCCATTTCATTAATTATAGTCAAAATTATAATTTTGCCCCTAGAAGTGTATTACAAGTGTCAGCCAATTCTGGCTTCTAGGGCACATATATCTAACAATCTCCCACTTGTCCTAAAGCCAATTGGCTACAAGTCTAAGTCCCATCTTCTCAAGGTGGGCTTCGATCTTCTGCTGGCCCAACGGCTTTGTAAGTGGGTCTGCCACATTATCTGTGGAGTTGACTCTCTTGACCTCAACGTAACCTTTCTCAAGGTAATCGCGGATGAGATGATATCGCCGCTCAATGTGCTTGGACTTCTGGTGAGACCTCGGCTCCTTAGCAAGGGCTATGGCGCCATTGTTGTCGCAGTAAAGAGGAATGGCATCTGATGGCATTACTCCAATTTCTGCAGCAAACTTCTTGTACCAGAATGCTTCCTTTGCAGCCTCTGATGCAGCTATATATTCTGCTTCCATGGTGGAATCTGCTATCACAGTTTGCTTGAAACTCTTCCAGCTGACAGCTCCACCATTGCACACAAACAGACTTCCAGATGTCGACTTTCGATCATCTATATCGGACATGAAGTCCGAGTCTGTGTATCCCTGAACTTGGAGTTCTCCATTACCAAAGACCAACATCATATCCTTAGTTCTTCTCAAGTACTTAAGGATACATTTCACAGAAGTCCAGTGTTCTTCACCTGGATTTGACTGATATCTGCTTGTGACACTCACAGCATGGGCTATATCAGGTCGTGTACATAGCATGGCATACATGAGGCTCCCTATTGCAGAAGCATAAGGGATCTTGCTCATGCGTTCTATTTCCTCAGGTGTGCTGGGGCACATCTTCTTGGAAAGATGAATACCATGTCTGAAGGGTATTAATCCCCTCTTAGAGTTTTCCATACTAAACCTCTTTAGTACTTCCTCTATGTACATTTTCTGTGAAAGTCCTAGCATCCTATTCGGTCTATCCCTATAGACCTTAATTCCTAGAATAAAGGATGCTTCACCTAGGTCTTTCATGGAGAATTCCTTGGACAACCACATCTTGACTGATGTCAACATGGGAATATCATTCCCAATAAGGAGGATGTCATCCACGTACAATACGAGGAAGACAACAGCGCTCCCACTGACCCTTTTGAAAACACATGGTTCCTCTTCGTTTTTGATGAAACCAAACTTTTTGATCACATCATTGAAACGAGTGTTCCAGCTCCGAGATGCTTGCTTAAGTCCATATATGGACCTTTGCAGCTTGCAAACCTTGTGATCAGTATCACTGGATGTGAAACCTAGCGGCTGTTCCATATAGATATCTTCCTCAAGATATCCATTTAGGAATGCCGTTTTCACGTCCATTTGCCATATTTCATAATCGAAATAGGCTGCAACAGCAAGCAATGTGCGGATGGATTTTAGCATAGCTACTGGGGAAAAGGTATCCTGATAGTCAATGCCTTCACGTTGACTATAACCTTTTGCCACCAGTCTAGCCTTGAATGTCTCCACATTCCCATCTGCACCAATCTTTCTCTTGAAGATCCATTTACACCCAATAGGTACTATACCTTCTGGTGGATCTACCAAGGTCCAGACTTGGTTTGAGTGCATCGAGTCAATTTCTGACTTCATTGCCTCAAGCCATTTCTCGGAGTCGATATCTGATATCGCCTCGTTGTAGGTTTTGGGATCATCACCATGAGCACCATTACCTATGAGGAACATTTCCTCTACATCCTCTGAAATAATACCTAAGTATCTTTCAGGGGGACGGAAAACTCTTTCCGATCTACGAGGTGGAGGAGGTAGTGTTCTTATTGGCTCAACCTGATTTGGTTCCACTTGGTCCTTAGCTCGTTCTGCTTGTGAGACTTTCTCATCAAGCTTAATCTGCTTTCCAATGCCACTATCTTGAATAAACTATTTTTCAAGAAATATGGCATGTCGACTCACAATCACATTGTGGTCTTCTGGAATGTAGAAATAGTATCCTAATGACTCTTTAGGATATCCTATGAATCGAGCTCTAAAGGACCTAAACTCTAACTTGTCCGCTTGTTGTCTTTTGACATAAGCCGGACAACCCCAAATTCTGAGATGACTCAGACTTGGTTTCTTACCGTGCCATATCTCATACGGTGTGGTAGGAACGGTTTTAGAGGGAACCCTATTCAGTAAATAGATTGAAGTTAATAATGAATGTCCCCAAAGAAAATCTGGGAGGTCTGTGAAGCTCATCATGGATCGAACCATATCCAATAGAGTCCGATTTCTCCGTTCTGAAACCCCGTTGAGTTGAGGTGTTCCTGGTGGAGTCCATTGAGAGACTATGCCATTTTCCTTAAGATAGTCTAGGAATTCCCGGCTAAGGTATTCACCTCCTCGATCTGATCGAAGAACCTTAATGGGTTTTCCAGTTTATTTTTCTACTTCATGTCTGAATTCTTTGAACTTTTCAAAGGCTTCAGACTTGTGTCTCATAAGATACACATACCCATACCTAGACAGATCATCGGTAAAGGTAATGAAGTAGACAAAATTGCCTCTAGCCGGCACATCGAAATGGGCCGCACACATCAGTATGTACTAGGGCAAGGAGATCTGTGGCCCTCTCCCCATGTCCAACAAAAGGGAGTTTAGTCATTTTGCCTTGAAGACAAGATTCACAAGTTGGATATGACTCAAAAGTCAATGGACTCAATAGCCCATTTTTCTCCAATTTGTTAATCCTATCTTCTGCTATATGACCTAATCTCAGGTGCCATAGATATCTATCGTTTGGACTATCCCTAGGTCGTTTGGCATTCACGTTTTGCTCGATAGTTAAAACAGGTACATCAATATGCAACTGATAAAGACCATTAACAAGGAAACCATTTGCAATTTTATTTCTTTCATAAAGAATGTTACAATGGTCCTTAAAGAAGGTGATCACATAGCCTTCTTGTGCTAAGCATGAAACAGAAATCAAATTCCTGCTAGCTGCAGGCACATAATAACAGTCTTTTAAAACTAAGTCTAAACCAGATGGTAATCGCAGAGGGTATGTTCCCACGGCTACTGCAGCAACTCTTGCTCCATTACCGACGCGTAGGATCATGTCTCCATCCCTCAGCCTCCTGCTATCCTCAAGACCCTGCATAGAAGTGCACAGATGAGCACTAGAACCAGAGTCAAGCACCCAACTGGATGCAGAAGAAATCGTAAGGTTAGACTCAATAACGAGCATACCTCCAGAAGGACCTTCCTTCTTGTTCTTTAGGGTGGCCAGGTAAGTAGGGCAGTTCCGCTTCCAATGGCCGTCGCTGTTGCAATGGAAACACTTTCCTTTGCCATCGACCTTCTTCTTCGGTTCTGCCTTCTTCTTCTTTGATCCTTCTACCTTTTGCTTTTTCACAGACTTCTTTTTCTTTCCATAAGACTTTCTTTTGGAAGAAGTCCGTTCCATAGCAAGAACTGAGCCTTTAGAACCTTTCATAGAAAGCTCAGCGGTAACCAGCATATTCATCAACTCGGCCAAGGAATTTTGAAGTTTATGCATGTGGTAATTCATGATGAATTGCCCATATGCATCAGTCAAGGATTGCAGAATAATATCGTTCTGCAAATCCAAGTCCAACTTCACACCGAGCTTCTCAAGCTCTTCCATGTCCTTGATCATTGTCAGACAGTGATCTTGGACTGACTGCCCATCACGCATCTTAGCCTTAAAAAGTCGTTTCGTGACTTGATATTTGGCTGCGCGACTTTGTTCACCAAACATCTCCTGCAGGTGAGCCAACATTTGGCGAGCAGTCCCGATATCTTCATGTTGGCGCTGGAGCTCATCAGACATGCTTTAATTTTACACTGGTAATTATTCTTATTACTGACATTAACTTAGCATCGAAAAATATTTTTACTTTTTATTTTCATAAAATATTTTTTGATGTTAAGTTAGCATCAGCGATAAGCATAATTACCTACATAAGATAAAAGTATAGGCAATTAGGATTATTGCCTACATAAATTTTATATTGACAAATATTTTTTTAAATTTTTTTTATTTTATAAATAATTTATTATTATCTAAATAATTTATTGATATAATTTTAGAATTTAAAATCTATCTTCATCATTCATTATCTAAATAATTATTATTAGAGTATCGTCATAAAAGTTCGTCTCGATCTAGTAGCCCTAGCTACATCGATCAATAAAATTTAATTTTAACGATCACGAAAGATCATATGATGATCTAATAGATAGAGACCACTGATAGATCCAAAAATTTATAATGATTATCTCAGTGATATTTGTAGCATACTATCAAAATTTTATCACAATCGGACATCATTATTATGGTCAATTTAGTGCGAGATGATTTAGATTATTAAATAAAAAATGAATGATCAAAAGATCAAATGGCATCTGATTAAGATGATTTTATACATAAATGATCTTTACTACTATTTTCATCATTTGTACGGTGGTGATCATAAAATCCAAACAGCATGTATATGAACTATCTATGTTAAGCAGATCTTGCAAAAGCACAAGTATAATTACTTAAGGACCTTAAGAATGAGTATCAAGAGATATATAGTTTTGGATCGCTCTTATACGTATGATTTAAATTTTATAATCACCACCATACAAATGATCAAAGTAGTAGCAAAGATTATTTATCTAAAAATTATCTTATAACTGAATGTCGTTTAACTTTTTGATCACTCATTTTTTATTTAACGATCAAAATCATTTTGTACTAAATTGATCATAATAATGATGTCTGATTGAGATAAAATTTTGATAGTGTACTATAAATATCACCAAGATCATCATTACAAATTTTTAAATCCATCAGTAGTCTCTATTTATCAAATCATCATGTAGTTATTCACGATCATCGAAATTAAATTTTATTGATCGACATAGCTAGGGCTATCGGATCGAGACAAATTTTTATGACGATACTCTAATGATAATTATTTAGATAATGAATGGTGAAGATATGCTTTAAATTTTAAAATTATACCGATAAATTATTTAGATATCCATAAATTATTTATGAAAATAAAAAAAATTAATTAAAAAAAATATTTACCGATGTAAAATTTTCGTACGCAATAATACTAATTACTTATGCTTTTATCTTACATAAATAATCATGCTTATTGTCGACGCTAACTTAGTATCAAAAAATATTTTTACTTTTATTAAATTATTTATTTTGTAAAATATTTTTCGATGTGAACTTTGCATAGGCAATAAGCACACTTACCTATGTAAGACAAAAGTGTAGGCAATTAGGATTATTGCTTACACAAATTTTACATCGATAAATTATTTATAAAAATAAATAAATAAATAAATATTTATCGATGCTAATTTAGCGTAGATAACGAGGTTATTATTTATGAAATATGGAAGCATAGAAAATTAGTCTTATTGCCTATGCTAATGTAGCATTAGCAAATTATTAACAAAAATTTAAAAATAAAAAAAATAAAAAAAGATTACCGATGCTAATTAATTTAGCATAGGCAATGATGTTATTACAGATGAAAGCATAGGTAATTAGACTTATTATCTATGCTAATTTACCATTGATAAATTATTTATAAAAAAAATAATAAAAAATTATTTATCGATGCTAATTTAGCGTAGGCAATAACCTTAATTACTTACATAAGAATGAAGCGTAGGTAATTATCTTATTGCCTGTGCAAATTTTACATCAACAAATATTTTATAAAAATAAAATAATTAATAAAAAAATATTTGTCAATGCTAAGTTAGCATAGACAATGAAGTTAATTACCTATGCAAGATGGAAGCATAGGCAATTATTCTTATTGCCTACGTAAACTTAGCGTCGGTAAATGCTTTATCAAAAATTAAAAAGTTCACACTGCCCATCATCGATGCTTTGGTTTAAATATCGACATTAAGTTTATATCGATAATTATATTTTATGATGTTTTTGCTGGAGCATAGTTAATTATTTCTATTTTTTTATGTTTATTTTTTTGCATAGTTAATTATCATCTTTATCTACATAAAATTTTACATAAATAAATTTTGTATTGGCAAAATCTCTATTTTTTGTAGTGAGATGACTGCCATCATAGGATGATGAATTTTATGTTGGCAAAACTCCTATTTCTTATAGTGAGATGGCGCCATCACCGGATGATGGCCATCAAATAATGCACATGACATGCATCACATGGTTCCACTTGTGCATAGCCATTCATCCTATGATGGGTGCCATCTTTTAATAAATGCTCTAGAGTAAGTCAATGAAAAAAATACTATAATTTTGAGATGGTTAAAAAAATGTGTTGAGATGGTTGCCGCCATATATATATATTCATTGACTTAGCCTATAGTATTTATTGTAGACCAAGTCTACCTAATAATTTAGCCTGGACAAAAGCCATCTTAATTACTTCGTTCACCTCTCATGCCTCTCCGTGCATGGCATCTCCATCCAGTACATCGGTTCCTTGCACAATGGCTGGCAGGCGCGCAAGCACACTGTTGTTTGGCATGCCCATCACCATCACCTTATTTGCTTCCATGACATCTCCATGCCACCCTTCCCCTCTCCATCATCCGATCCTCACACCCCACTTGCCCACCTCCGATCCGCTTTCATTGCCATGCTCCACCTCCACGTCCCCCTCGCCTCCCTCCCCCGCTGCCTCCTCGCACTATGTTATTGTTATCAATGACTCCCTTACGCTGTTTGTTGCTGGTGTGGCCATCTCCCTCCCAAATGTCAAAGCCTTCTCCTTCCATACCATCTCAGCCCTTGCCCTTCTTCCATCTTTGGTGGTCATGTGGCAAGTATGTGGTGATGACCCTGAAATGGCCAAATTATACCTCCCCCATGGATCTAGCGAAGGATGCTTCACCAACCAATTCATGGACTTCATTAGTTGCCAACACCAGATGATAGCCCCTGCCTCCGGCACCTACTTGACACTTGTTGAGGGATCAATCGAGGACTGATTGGTCGACCAGCTTGCCCAAGAGCTGAGCTAGCAGGACTAGAGAATCTTCACCATCGGGCCACTAAATCCAGCTGCCATAACAAATGGCAATGGTGGTTCTCACCATAAGTGCATCCAGTGGCAGGACAAGGAGCCCCTATCATCAGTTGTGTACGTGTTGTTGGAAACCACGTCACCACTTAGAGCATATTGGCGAGCGGGCAGCAGCTCATTTGGGTGCCAAGGGATGCTGATCGGGCGACATTTACGCAGCCATGGATAACAATGAAGAAGAAGGAACTGTAAGCAAGAGTAGACACGATCGAGAAGTTGGCTTTAGATGAATGGAGGGATTTGGGAGGATGGTGAGGGGTGGGAACTGCAATTGGAGATATTTATTGGCACCCTAGTTGACTGGTGGGTTTATATATAAGTCCATTGCGAATGGAACCGATGCATGGAGAGTAGGAGCATATGGGGGTGCTGCTGCTAGCTTGGCCCATGTAATCGGACCAGCCAAGAAGCGCGTTGCACGTGACTCGTGTTCTCGGAATGGTGATCTCCATAAAAGACTAGGCGAAGATGAACGAAGTCATGCATTCGACGACGATAAGTGATGCAATCGTGAGGTTATTGTAAAGTGACGAGGGAAACGAAGTAAGAAGGCGATGCAGTTAAACAAGCCATGATGGAAGACGGGACCTCCCGGATAGACTAGGATGCGTTCATTGTCCGATGATGACTAGAATGAATTTTTTTTTTTAATTAACAAATGTTTGAAACTAAATATGTTTGAAATTTATCAAGCAAATCAATTGTATGACTTTTATCGGACATTTAGCGGCAGGTCTCTAAAGCCCGTTGCTCTTGGGACTGGCTTGTGTCTTTCGCAAAAGAATGATTAACCCTCCTCCACAAGAAACCACAGTTGGATCCCCACCACACGGATCTCAAAGCACTCAAAAGCCTGTCATTCATCCATTGGAACAGATTTCAAAATGGGCAGCTAATGATACAACGTTGGAATCGCCGCAGGAACTTTTCAATTTTGGTTGGGTTTACATAAAGCCTGCATATTGGCCCAGCCTGCCCAAATTAGAGGTTGGGTTGGGCTTAGATTAACGTAGCTCCACACCAATGACCAAAGGTCCTAGAATTCAAATAAAATGGTAAGGAACATACTTTCTATACCGCACAGTGCGGCATGGCGCACACCATGCACATTGGCGCTCACATGGAATCAGCATGCAGCATCCAAAAAAAAATTAATTTTTTTTAACTTTCGGACCTACATGGATCCCGTGCGAGCACTCTAGCAACTGCACAGGATGCGCTCCTGCTGCACCGTGCACGATGTTGATAGTATGACCCAAATGGTGATCCCATAATATGAACTTAAAAGTGATAGTATGACCCAAATGGTAATCTCATAATATGAACTTAAAAGTGGGAGCGAATGTGCCTCCAAACTACTTAAATCTTTGGCTGGGGTCATAAGAAGAAGGATGAATGAGATTGAAAAAATGAATGATCTCCATCCATCGTTTGATTCAAAAAATTACGAAAAGGATGAAGGAAGAATGAATGCATTGATGAATGAATTTTTACATAAATAAAATTATCTCTTATTAATTTTTTTAATAAAATTATAATATTTCTTTATTTTTTTATTTATATTATTTTTATATATACTATTAATAATATATTATTAAATTTTATTACTAATTATTTTAATTTAAATACATCATTTTGATAATTATAATTAAATAATTCTTCAAATTTTCTATTTTATTTATTATTTTTAATTAATTATTTATATAATATTAATTAATTATTAAATTAGATTATAAATTAACTAGTTATTTATATTATTAATAAAATTAATTATTAAATTAAATTATAAATTAACTAATTATTTATATAATTAATTTATTAATAATTTAATTATAAAATTATTTATTAAATTAAAATTAAATATTTATATAATTATAAATTATGATGATTATAAGTTATATATTATTTACTTATTTAGTATAAATTAGTATTATAAATGGATAATAATAATAATTTTTTAAAAAATAATTTGATAAAAATATTATATAAATATTATTTTTTTAAAAAAAATATTTTTATCTATTTTTTATATTTTATTAAATATATAAAAGGATAAATAAATCTTTCATCTATTCTCTCTCCCTCGTCGATTCTTCCTCTTCCATCCATTCTTTCTTCAATCCCGTACCCATAAATCCAGACGATCCGCGAGCTTCGAGTTCGGCTGTAAATCAGCCCTCAAAAGCGCGCGATTCTCTTTTGTGTTTCAAATGTTTTAGAACGGGTTACGCTGCCTCCCTTCTTTCCATTCCCGTTAGAAAATAAAATAAACAGGAGAAACCTTCTGTGCCCTCCTTCCCCTCTCCCCGAGCCCGCGCTCGTCCTGATCAAGCGGGCCGGTATGGTGCAGAAGCTGCTGCAGCAGCAGCTGAGGGACGTCGGGTCGAAGCTCGAGAACCCTCCCGCTTCCAAAGATGCCCTGGTTAATCTCCTAAAGGTGAGTTCTTGGGCGTAATTTTCAGTTTCGTTGCTATGATTTTTTCTGTTTGGTGCTTTAGTTGGTGGAAGATTCGTTTTTTCTCCCGTCATTCGGGGTTTTTTTGGGTGAATTCTAGAGTTTGGACGGGCAGATAAAGAGTTCTTTTTTATTAGGGTTTGAGTTGAGTGAAAATACGTGTTTGCGGGGAAAAGATGGGATTGGGGGGTTCTTTTTGAAGTGGACGTGGTTTTTGTGGTTCTTTGTCGTGAAAAAGCTTGCACTTTTTATCTCCCAGGATGTATAATTATTTGGGAAAAATAAAGCAGGAAAAGAGAGTCCATGGAGTAAGTGTTTTTTTTTTTTTCGCGCTTAAATACACTTTTCTCAGCTTCTTTCTGAACTTTTGGTTCGTTCTTGCAGTGAAGATTGGATTTTTTTTTCTTCCTTTTCTGTTTTCTGTCTATTCCTGTCTTCTTTCTTTCTCTCTCTTTTTAACGCATGCAAGGAAGTTTTGAAGATAGGTTGGTTTATATTTATCAAAAAAAATAGATAGGTTAGTTTTATACGAACAGTGGTGTGGAAGATGGAGTGGAGCAGACTGGGATTTTACTTTCTGAAGCCAAGAATTATCCTAAGGCAGTATTCTTTTCCCCGATCAGATTAATTAAATGATTACACTTTCCTGGGTCTTGAACAATCATCAAGAAGCAATGGATTTAAGGACTAATGAAGTTTGAAGAAATATATATCTGCACTTCACTTGCCTTTTGAATTCATAGTTTAGTTCTTTACATCATCTTTTTTGTTTAGCTGAAATCTTAGCTTGATTTTAAATTGGCAGCTCTATCAGTCACCTGCTGCCTTAGGTACCGTTATTTTGGTAGTGGGATCACTTATGTTTATTTTATTGCTTCCTCTTGTTTCTGATTTTGTCATGATGTTAGAAATTTAAAGCTTGATAGTATTGTATACCATAGACATAAGGGCCTGTTCGTTTGCGGGTAAAACATTTACCTGGGAAAATGTAACATTTACCTGGGAAACTATATTTTCTTAGGTAAATATTTTTCAGATAATATTTAGACAGAAAAATAATTTATCTATGTTCTTTTATGCATGAGTAAGTTGCTCTAAAATCTATTACCCATGTTCTTTTGCATTACTACTTTCCTGGGTAAGTTGTTAAAATTTATTCATATTTTTCATAATATCCCTTATACTTTTTAGATTTCAAGAAAGTGGATGGCTGAGTTATTGAGCATTAAATGATGGGAATATTGAAAATGAGGATGGGGTGTTTTAGGTATAAAATTAAATACCTACTTTACTGGCTCATGGGAAAATGATTTAGCCACCTCCTAGGTGGGTAAAACTCTCCCCTATTTCATGGGTAAATGCTACCCATGGGAAAGTAATTTTTCCATCTTGAAAAATGTGAGAATATGGGTAAATTGGTCAATGGAAAAGTAGACCAACTTTCTCATGATATTTACCTACAAAAGAACGGGCCCTAAGATGCAAGTTATGTGAAAATGCCAAACTAAATGATATCCTATCTCTTAAAAGCCGGAGCATGAATGTTGTGGGAGCTGACAAGAAATTCATTGGAGGGGTCATAAGTTCCATATTAGTCATAGCACAATATGGCATAGGGAATGGGATTGAGAGAGGGAAGTCAGTCACGAACAGGTTCCTTGTGCAGGGATAGGAATTGAAGCACCGACCATGAATCAACATTTCACCTCCAAAACTTAACTTTACTATCTTCCATATAACTGCTTGTTTTGTGTATTAGATTGTGAAATCAATAACAGATCATCAATCATTGATATCTTTTGCTTGGTCAGTGTAAGGTGTAGCAATGAATTATTGGGGGTCAACATAAGAAGATGTCAAGAAAGGACGGAAAGGTTACAGAAATTAATGAATTTCTGCAACACTAAATGAACTAAGAAAGCGGACAACATGTGGCGTATCGTTGTCAGGCCTTGAAACAACCATATAAAGAGGATAGTACTTAGGTTATAAAGGCTTCAATTGCAGGCCAGTTTGAAAACGGTAATAATTTTCTTTGAGCTGAAGATTGGATAGAACACAACATTCCCGGCCAAAGATATACAATGGAAAGTAATCTGATTACTCGTTATACCAATTTCTTAAATAATAAATTTGATTTCCAAACCTGAGGGTTGTATGTTAATGAAAAATACTGTTATACATAATTTGTTCCAGAAAGAAATGGGCATGGGAAAAAGGGAGTGCATAACATGTGACTTTTAAAACATATATATATATACATATATATATATACACGCACACACACACACACTTTTTTTTCTCTTTTGGTTGGGCATGAGTGCATGAAAAAATTGAGGACATTTGCCTTAAGGTTCAAAGGAACTTCATAAAGCTTTAGGCAAACTTTTCCCATTGCATTATGTAGTTGTGGTGAAGATTTATAAGCATGCGCTAAGTTAGATGATCAATAGATCTTATAAAGCTAATGAACTAAATTGAATGTTCACGTAAAATGGTCATCCAGGGTCTGTAACTCTAAGACACCATAGAGGACCTCAGTTATCAAATATGTAATGGCAAAAAGAGCTTTAATAATGTATTATTCATGCAAATAGTAAAATCAAGACTTTATCTAAAAGGAAATATACTACCTATAAACAACACACCAGAATTTTCAATGGTATTCAATCCCCTGATCAACTTTATCATATATAGAGTGCACTGTGTTTGCTGAGCTGCAGTAGTCAAATGGAATAGGAACTGTGCCTAAACCTTGTTGCCGATCAGATTTTGGATCTACTTGTTGATCAGGTGGTAAATCAAGTTGATGCAAACTGGACTGTCATTGAATCCAATCTCAATGGCAAAGTAAGTGATAAGACTGATTAGCCTCACAGGTGGAGAGGTTTTTTTAATGGGTCAGGCATGTCCATTAGAACAAAACACGGGGGTAGAATCCAGACTTTATGATGGTTAAAGTGCGTTAATTAAGTTGCTCCAAACTTTGTGGTTTAGATACCCTGTGAAACTTGAGAAGAATATTATCTGTCGCATTTGGGTTTCAACATGATACATATATGACACTGATTGGACCCCTGTACTTTCTGTACGCAATGAGACAAATGTGAAGAAAGACTTGCAGCATCCTATGTACAATCAAGTTGTATGCACATATATTAACTCAAAATCATGGTGGGAGTTACTGTAATTTGTTTGAGATCATTTGATATGACATAATTTACATTCACCAGAATTACAAAACCACTTCTATTTTGACATTTTATCTGGATATCAATACTACCAATTGTTAGGTACTTGTGATGATTGGAAATGCTTCTCTAAGGGTTATGTATGTCAAGTATATTTTGAGCCTTTCCCAAATAGGACCTGAACTTTAAATGCTAGTTAAGTTTGAGTTCCAAACCTAGCTTCGATTTCACAGGTTGGATTTATGTGAATGCTAACTTATGCATTACTTTTCTTGTGATCGGCTGTCTGCTTTTTTTTTCTCTAAATGAACATTTCTCAATCTCTTGTTCGAGGAACAAAAAAAACCCTAATATCTTCTTGCATGTTTAGCAAGCTGCAAACTACCTCTCTGAGATAGATCAGTCACCATTGCCGTCAATGTTGGACTCAATGTGGCCTTGTCTTAATGCCAATGCCAAACAATAATTGCTGAAACATCAAGACAGGGAAGTCAAGGTTCTGGTAGCCACCTGCATTTGTGAAATCACCAGAATAACTGCTCCAGAAGCTCCTTACAGTGATGATGTTCTAAGGGTACTTTCTTGTCTTGACAGAGATAAAATGCATTCGGGCTTTAAGAGGATTTTTGGCATAAATTGACTTATGGATCTTATCTTGTGACTATAATGCATTCATTTCTTGCAGGACCTATTTCATTTGATTGTTAGTACGTTTAGTGGATTAGGTGATATTAACAGTCCATTGTTTGGAAGGAGAGTTGTTATCTTAGAGGCGCTTGCAAGATACAGGTCATGTGTTGTGATGTTGGATCTTGAATGTAATGATCTCATAATGAAATGTTCAGTACATTTTTCTCTGTTGTCAGGTACATTTAATTTGAGGCTAAAAAATTTACATTGAATATTTCATGCCTTTATATAGAGATGTACTGGAAAGTAGATGATTCTCTTTATGACAGATATCACCTTTACTATTAAGAAATGGCATCCTTCTCTACATGGAAAACAGATTCTTTTTGGTTCACAATCTCCATTGGTTACCCTTTTTCTTTTGTGTCTTCATGATCTCCTTGATTATTAATTTTTCCCCTAAATCAAGCTAGTGAGCTTAACCTTTTAGTGTTAGGTGTAGTTTTTATAACCAAAAACTTTATCATCCCTGTTGCTCATGGCTTGTTAGCAACATGTACATTTCAGATATTTCTGGATAATCTTATAGCAACCATTAAAGCATCATAGTTTTAGTCTCCATTCTCTTGAATTTCATGTGTGTGTTATTATCACCATTTGTAATTTAATGCTTATTTTTCCTTTTAGATATTGCTATATCCATGATCCTCATTATTCTCTTTCCCATTTATGTTTTTCTATTTTTCTATTCTTCAGTGATCCAGTGCCACTCAAATAATCAACTCATGCGTGCTGATTTCTATGCCTATGATGTCCTTTGAAATTTGAGAGGATGTGCGAATTATTCCAAACATGTACTTTTGTTGCATATTGGGAAAAAGTATGTGAAATGAGAAAATAATTTTGTCTATTAGGCTATTCAAACCATGAAGTCATTGTTTAAAATACTCAAGTTTTTTAGAAGGCTTCTCTCTAGTTCCTTAGTTCATATTTTCAACAAATGTTATGTTTAGTAATATGGAAATTGGGTTAATATGTAAAGTCAAGTAAAAGAATGTTCGAGTAAAAGAATGTTGGCGTGAGATTCATTAAAGGTCATCACCTCACCCCTCAACATGGCATTTGGAAGAGTCTCTCAGTTATAAACATATGCACATTTTATCTTTTCAGTTGTATAATTTTTAAAACTTTGCTCTTCTTTTCTCAATCTCTTTGTTTTGTCAGTTCCATACTACGGTAAGTTCTTTGCCATTTTCTGCAAACTCTTGAAGTGACAAAGCAGATGCTTTATTCTGATACTAGAAGCTCCATCCCTGAAAGCAATATGGAGCTTAAATGAACTTCTAAGACTAAGATGAGTAGAAGTGATCTTGTTGATATGATGAGGGTATTTTTTGATTCGAACATAGTGGACTTATGCCAGACACTGTCTTTTGTACTCCATCTCTAGACCAAATAATCTTTTATACAGCAGGCCAATTGTTAGGACACCTTAGTGTTGTGTCAAGTGATTTTGACGTCAGCTTTGGCTTTTGCCAATTAGGTCCATGATGATAAAGCTATGGCATTTTCTTGGCTTTTACATTTTCAATTATTGTTAGTGCAAATGAATCAAATTTCTTTCAGGAAATTTAATCTTATGTGTGTCTATGCCTGTATGTGTAAGTGTGGAGGTGAATGGTTATGTTCTTTGCATGCAGTTGTTTTTAGTAGTTTTTGTTCTGTTTATCTTTTAACAGATCAGGTGAAGAATGTTGTGATTTTACTTGATTGTGCCTTCTGATTTATCACATGCAGTGACGATCATCCACAAAATGTTCTTACATCAATGCAAACAATAATGGTCCTTATTCTAGATGAGAGTGAGGATATACAGGAGAATTTGTTACGTACCATACTTTCTGCTTTGGGCCGGAAAAGAAATGTGAGTGGCCTTTTTGTTTTTCTCCACATTCTCCTCCTCCTCCTCCTCCTCATTTTTTCCTTTTTAGCTGTCTATTCTTTTATGTCTTCTTCCCTGGAATATTATATATACCCTTGAGTTGTGTTCCTCTCCTGCTTAGGACCTATTTTTTCTGCATTTTTTTTTTTTAAAGAATTAACTTTGTGGAATTTGTGGCATTAGGATTATTCTATGGCAGCACGGAGGCTCGCGATGAATGTTATAGAATGTTGTGCAGGAAAACTTGAGCCTTGCATATTGCAGTTTCTTATATCAACAATGTCAGGCAACAACAGTTATTTGAATAAATCACTTGACTATTGTGAAGTCATCTATGATGTATATCAATGTGCACCCCAGATTCTGTCAGGAATCATTCCTTATATTACAGGAGAGTTGTTGGTAAGCACTCTGTACTGCTAATTGTCTTCATTATTACCTCTTCTTTGGGAGTTGTTACTGTTCTTTGTAAATTAAGGTGTGCCAGATCTTATCTAAACCTAAATAACTCCTGGTTCCTTTGGTTTTCTTTATGAATTTTCGTTCCTTTTGTTTATTTGACCCTAGTAATGCTGTAGTTCTTAAACCATCTTCTCTCACCTAAATTAAGTTCATGAATCCATGGTCAAGTAGTGTATCTATTCCTGTCATACATTTGAAGCCAATTTATATTAATCTTTGATTCATAAGATATTTGTCAGGTATCTAGTTATTCCCAGCCTTGTCTTGACCATGGTGCCACTTGTAAAATAGAAACTGATTGATGCATTCCATCTAAATTTGAACATATCTAAAAAATTATGTAAATAGTGGGAGACATGATATAAGCTGACAAAAGTATAAACTTGGTAGGCATATATGCTTTACTATGTAGCCATGCACCATTATTTTAAAATGATAAATATCTCATTATCATTCTGCATTGTTAGAGATTTCATGTCTGGGTCTCTCTATAGCTACTTGTTGGTTATTGTTATATCCAGATTCCAGATATATTTGGACCGATAACTTTTGACCCATCTATCTGTAATTTGGATTCTTAAGTGATGGGCTACTCAAAAACATTTGGTTCATTCAAGTGGTTGGAGAAGAGAAAAAGGCTCCTATTAACCTGCTGTATTTCGCATCTCTCCTTCTACGTTTTCTAGCTTTTTACTCTTCTACATCTCTTTTTCTTTCATTTCTGGTCTTGAAGACTTTGAGGAATATTATGGTTGTTGTTTTGAAGACCTGATAATAGTTGCTTTTATGGGCAAAAACATTGGGTTGAAATTTTATTCAGTGTTTGAGACTTAGATGCTAACACTTGGTATGGTTGTCTCAAAGCCATATTTGTTTAATTAATGAATGCACATCTAACAATAGCTTAGTTTATTGAACGAGCTCCCTGACCAGCAATCAGAAGCGATATAAAAGCAACAATCCCATGGCTCAGCAAAACCATAGAAGTGCATGTTTTAAGATATTTCTGTGTAATCTGGCATAGAGAAAGTTTTTAGACCAGTATTTTAATACAGTGCAATTTCTTTGTAATAGTAAGATTGGAAACATTAATATCATCAGAATCTCAGAATCTTCATTGACCATCATGAATAATGTAATGAGATGTTATTCTTATAATTTTTGCCTAAAAGTAGTTATCTTTGATTTCATAAAAAAATAATGATTAAGATGATGAAATGCTTGGAGCCTTGCATCATTGATTACTCTGATGAGGATAATTTATTGCAGTTCTGAATTCCGGAAATTCTTCAATCTGAATTATTGATACATACTTAAATTAGATGGCCTGGATTATTTTTTTAAGCCCTTCTTAAATTAAAAGAAAATTTGTTAGTTCTGACTCTGTAATTTTGAACTTCTGTAGGCGGATGAGTTAGATGTTTGGCAGAAAGCGGTGCAATTACTTGGTGACCTGTTTGCTTTACCTGGTGGATCAATCTCTGAATCTTTTCTGCCACTCTTCTCAGAGTTTTTAAAGAGGTTGACTGATAGAGTAGTGGAAGTCCGTATTTCTGTAATTGAACACTTGAAGAATTGCCTGATGTCAAATCCTTCCCGACCTGAAGCTCCTCAGATCATCAGTAAGGAGGCATATTCCAATTTCTGTTTTCATTGGCTACTGATACAATTTAGGTAACTGATTTTCTGATGTGATTGTTGACCTTGTTTTCAGAGGCACTAAGGGATCGATTGTTGGATTATGATGAAAATGTTCGGAAACAAGTTGTTTCTGCAGTTTGTGATGTGGCTTTCTATTCATTGAAAGTAATTCCAGCTGAGGTAGCTAGGCTGGTTGCAGAATGTCTTCGAGACAAATCTGTTTGTCCTTCTGCTTGTTTTTGTAGCTAATTGATTTACTTTGTTTTCTCTGATCAATTTCATAACAGGGTTTTTCATCTTTCAGCTGTCTGTCAAAAGATACACCATGCAAAGGCTGTCCGATCTATACTAACTTTATTGCATGAAGAGCTTTGATAACTTGATAGATATTGAAGATTTTGAGTGGATACCAGGGAAGATATTGAGATGCTTATATGACAGAGATTTTAGGTAAGAATTATTAAGATATTATGCAGGACAGTGGTGGTTTTGGTTGCTTATGCGGTGTTTTCTTGATAATTGTCACTTGGGAAGTGTGAAATAGACCCAAATTGATATATATATATATATATATATATATATATATATATATATATATATATATATATATATAGTCAGGCTGGAATTAGGTCGATCGGATCTGGACTCAAGTCCGGTTAGATCAAAACTCTATGATAGAGGTCCTACATCAATGATCTAAACTATTGAATATGATTTACTACCATAAAACTGCTTGTACACAAAAAATCATATGATTTGGAGATCCTTAGCTAATGCATCAAGTACTTAAAAGTTAGACAACCTAAATAAAATTGAATTAGATGTATTTTTTGATTACTTAATGTATCGGCTAGGGGTTTTCAAATCATATGATTTTTGGTGTACAAATAATTTTGAGATAGTAGATTATATTCAACAATTTGGATTATCGATATAGGACCTCTATTGTCTAGTTTTGACTTGACCAGATTTGAGCCCAAATCCGATTGACCTTACCTAAGTCTGCCCATATATATATATATATATATGTATATATATATATATATATATATATATATATATATATATATATATATATATATATATATATATATATATGTTAGGGGAGTTCTAAAAGTTGCACAAATTTAGGATAAAGTGATGGAGAGTCAGTTTAGATGGTATAGGCCTGTAGAATTAAGATATAAGTAGGCTCCGCTAAGGAGAGAGAGTCATTGTTGAAGGTTGTAGAAGAGGAAGTGGAAGAACTAATTTAAGCATGTACATGGGTGGAAGTTGTGAGAAAGGATATTGGGGATCTTGAAATAGCATCATGGATAGCCCTAAAAGGAATCCTTGTTGAATGAGATTCATAAAGGTGTCCCTGAATAATTGGGAGAAGGCCTGATGGTCATGTTATGTGACATGCATGATGGAATAATAATAAACATAACCATGAAACCTGTTCCAATAATCTAAGGCTTGCTTTATGGGTCGTTATTCTCAATCCTTGATATAAAGGGCTTTTTCAAGCATAATGCACACTTTTCCAATTGCATTTTCTCTGATTCAATCAGTTTTAGCATTGACCTTCCCTTTTTTAATTAATCCTTGAACACAAATTATAGCATTGTGCTGGTTTGGTACTATCTCATAGTTTTGTTGCTTGTTTCGATCACCATCTTGATCAGTTTTTCAAAAATTGAAAGTTATGATTCTAGATGTCCCTCTGGAGTTGTTATTACTTGTTACATAATAAAAGGCAAATTCTGGTGTGACTTGATACATAATTTATGGGGTCTAGAGAACATATGATTTTGTATTTGGATAGTCTCGGCTTTCTAGATCACATCCAACAGCTTGCATTTTCATTTTTTGACTATAATCAATAATTCTGGTGGTGGATATTCAGACCGCACCTGATATATATATATGTGTGTGTGTGTGTGTGTGTGTGTGTGTGTGTGTGCATATACATACATCTGTCTATACACATATGTCTATACACATGTGTGTCTGCACGCATATGTCTATACACATACATCTGTGTGCATATACATACATGTGTATGTATACATGTATATATATATGCACATTATTTGTTTCAAACCTGTCTATATTCTAGTGTAAGTTATAACTGGTCTAATTTACAAAGAGTGAATAAAACAGCATATCTTAGTTTTAATGGATCAATTAAACTATATGTGTGTGTGTGTGTGTTCTGAACTTGTTTGTATTCCAGTATAATACAGAATAACATGCCAATGCCATTTGCCTGCCTAGCACTAGCAAGTAATACCTCAGTTTGCTAAGAATCTTGTTTTTAACTTATATGGTTTTACCAATGCTAGCTAATTTTCTGCATAATATGCTGTAGCATGCATAATGTGCTGACCTGTGAGTTGCCCAATCTTGCTATGCTACACTTTTAATCTTTTTGGTCTTATTTAAACTTCTTATTGTTACCTTTGTTCCTTGACATCAAGGCACATGTTGGTTGCAAAATGCTTAATGTAACATTGTGCTGAAGACATGATGCATGCAGATTCTGAAGTCTTGTTATTAATTTTTGAGTTTTGGAAAAGCAAGGACTGAAGAAAATATGGAAGAATAATTTTTGAAAATATATCATGTTATTTGTCTTACATCTATAGGATAAGTCTTACCAAGTTTTTTAATTTCAACCACAGTGTGTTTGGTGTTGGCTGGACTAAAATGAAACCATCCCCAGTATGGCTAGTTTTGTTTGGTTTATCAGGGCTTCAGTTCTTTTGATTGTGGCCAACATTGTTAATTTAAATTGACGTACATATGGGGTACTAGTTTCATTTTCTGTTGTCATTCCCTTTTTTTTTCTTTGGAGTTGAAGTTGAAAGAGGAGCTTGCCCATAGTTAATGGATCCTGTGCCTGAAAGACATTTTAGAAAGATTTAACTTGAAGTTTGTTTGTTTTGACAAGACTTGGAGTACAGGAAGGTGTCAGTCGATGTTAGTTGTCAATTTTGTTCATATGAAGTAAGATCTTGCTTATATTATGAAATCTTTCAGATTTGAAAAATAATGTGAACATCAAATAAGAAAAGTTTTTCTTTTCTTTTTTTCTATACTATGTATGGTACAGGTAGTATGATTTTATCATTTTCTCTATCTCGTGATATTTTTCTAATTGTTTCCTAAAGCTAAAAATTTTCATCTTATTTTTTTGTATTTTTCCTGTTCTTGTATTCTGTTTTAATGTTTGTATCATTTGGACAGAAACCATCAGAATTGCCTGTAGTTTAGATAATCACCAATAATTTATAATATGAAAAGTTTTGTGATTTGTAACATTTATCACATTTTTTGGATTTTTTCTTTTTTTTTTGATATTTCCTTTGATGTGGGAATAATCACTTATGTACATGGTTTTGGCTTGGAGTCACTTAAATGGAGCAAATCTTTTGCCCTTTAACTAAACCATGGACAAAACCAAGCCCTTATTTTATTAAGAAAGATTAGGCAGGCCTGATTGCTTTCTGCAAAACCAAATTTTTGAAAACTTGTACCGTCTTAGTATTTCAGGAACCAGTTATTGGATTTATTAAAACACCAGAAAAATGTTCAAGAATGAACAATTGCTGGAAGCTTGACTACTATGAATTGAAAGCAATTTCTGATTTCTTTTATATTTGTCTGTATGGCCTTTAGGAACATCTTGTGGCTAGATAGGGAGAGACAACTAACATCTTGGTAAACAAAGAGGGTTGTGAACTTGTGGGCCAAAGATATGTGGCATAAGGGCCTTTTGTTGATCGGAAGCAGTATTTTCCCTATTTGAAGTCTAGATGTTAGCAGTTTTGAGATACCACCTTGTTGTATGGGAATTCTTTTAACATTTTATCCTAGCCAGTAGCTACCTTTAGGAGCAAGGATTGTCTTTCTTTTTTTCTTTCCCTTATCAATCAAAGCAAATCATGATTTGAGCCTGTTACATGAAATTGGTATAACTTAATCGTATTGAGAAATATTTGGCCTCTTTTGGCTTAGTTGGCTCTGTAATTTGTCAGAAAATCATTTAGTCTTCATCTTGAGGATGCACAGTTGTACTCATCCTAACACTTTGTTAATTTCCTTTGGTTTTGTCCTTACTAAAGCTAAAAAATTAAAAAAATAGATTGTGCAGTTTTTGCTAATTTATCAATAAATTTTGTGCTCTAGAAATATCTAGACTGAGTGAACACCATTCCTATGTGAATTTTTTATTGAATGATGATTTTTTTCCAGAGCCTCCAAAGCCATGCTTTCTGCTGTTTGTTCTTGGAAGTTGGTTGTATGCTAAGTCTATTAAGGTTTTTGGTCAAGGATGAATCTGTTGGATGATAGAGGTATCCTATTAAGTATGGTTTGATTTTTTTTTTTTTTAATCCTTTTTCTTTCATTTTAAAGAGGATATGCTTGTAACATTTTGAGGAACTTCTTACAGATCAGAGACAATCGAGCTTATTTTATGTGGTTCTTTGTTCTCATCCGAGTTCTCAATCAAAGATAAAGAGAAACATTGGGTAACAGTTTTCTCAGGGTTTGATAAAGTTGAGGTTAAGGCTCTTGAACAGGTTCTTTTGCAAAAGCAAAGGTTTGTACAGATTCCATCATGATTTTATGGGAGTTCTGATGTTGACTCTTTAGTTAAATATCTTATATTTGATAGGCTTTTCACAGACTTTCAGGTGACTTCCTCTTGGATTGCAGGTTACAGCAAGAAATGCAGAAGTATCTGTCTCTTAGACAGACGCATCAGGTTTGCAAATATTTGATATACATTTACTTAATTTCAAGGTGCTGTTACAAATCAGTCTTGCTGAAAAGCGGGAAGATGCCCCAGAGCTCCAAAAGAGAATTTCTGGCTCCTTCCGTAGCATGTCTCGCTTGTTCAATGATCCTGCAAAGGCTGAAGAGTGTTTTCAAATTCTCAATCAGCTAAAAGATGGGAATATATGGAAAATACTAAGAAGCCAACTTGATCCTAGCACTAGTTTCCATCAAGCATGGTCATATCGGGTATTTACTATTCTCTGATTGAACTTAATACCTTTTAAGCTTCTAAGTCATAGTACCAATTATAACATGGTCAGCTTACATCATAGCTCCAGAACAGGAAATTGCTGTAGCTTGTAGTTTAAGTGTCACTAAGTACATTTAACCTACAGCAGAGAAGCTAAATGACATGTAATTAGTTAATCAGCTGGAGTCAGCTGTGGATTTGGGAAATTGTTATGACGTAATTTTCTTGTTTGCAGGATGAAATGCTTAAGATCCTGGGAGAAAGACACCCACTTTATGATTTTATGGGCATGCTTTCAATAAAATGTTCATATCTACTCTTCAATAAGGAGTACGTTAAGGAGATTCTTGCAGAAGCTGTTGCACAACAATGTGTTGGAAATATGAAGCTTACATTGTCATGCATGAATCTACTTACGGTAACATATACTCTCCGCACACACCATGCCAGTTATATTTAGATTTTTAAGTTTTATGATAAGTGAACTTGTATGTAATGCATTCAATTTGTTTGCAAGCTTATGTTTCCTGGGCATTTGTAGGGTGACTTTTTGTTGATTAACATGATATTTTCAAACAAACGGAACCTTTCACATTAGGCAGGGTTTGAAAATCCAAATAAAATTTATAAATCATGTGCTTGCTAGTGTTAGATCCATGGATTTAACATGAGAAACATGGACCTTCTCGTATCTAATTAATTCGATGCAAAAAAGTTGTGGTTTAAAATTGTGTGCTGAATACATCAATGATGCATTGAGTCAAATCTAAGAAGTAATGGTTTTAGCTATCGATACATGGATTCAGGATTCTGTCCCAACATTTGATTCAAAAGTTGAGATTATGCTTATGATCCTCAAAGTACATTTGAAGCAGTAGGTTTTAGTAGAGTCTCAAAGGCTGCCGCTGCCATCGCCAGCGCCTGATATTCTTCTCTCCCACTTCTGCTGATATTTATTTTGATTGGTTTTACTGAAACCTTAAGGCTGTTTTCATGCCCATGCCATCCTAGAAGCTTTGCAGTTGCTTCAAAGCTACTACAAAAGAGTTGATGTCTTTGCTCAGCTCCTGTTTTCATTTTTGGATGCCAAGCTGAAAATCTGAGTATAAAACTAGAGAGTAGAGCGAAGAGCGAAGAGAAGAATTAAGGGGGTGGGAGTAATCTATGTGATCTATTCTCTAAAATTATCAATCTGTTTCAGTGTCTGAGTTGTTCTTGAAGTAGTCTTTTATGTATCAATGAATGGCTTGTTGAAAGGCATACAAATATTTTCATTACTAGCACAACAGTGCTAAAACTGTATTATATCCAACATCGAGCAGCAGTTCCTGATGGGAGTTTTACTTATGGAAGAAGCTTCCATTATGGCTTCATTGATGGTGGTTGCTCTACATATGTACAAGGAGATTTGATGTAGGTAGGTGATAAGGACCAAGAGATCCACAGGGAATGGAAAAGAGACATGAGATGGAAAGGAGATACATGAATATCAGAAAGCAAACATTGTAAGGCTCCACGAGAACCCAAAGAGAAGGGAAAATCCCCCAGGGCCAATAAAAAACACGAGAAATGAAAATGAGGGCAAAGTTATGCAATAACTTAAACTAAGCAGAAGGTGAAGAACCTGAATGTATTCAGGGCAAATAAAAATGAAGAAATGAAGAAATTATAGAGACAGAAAAAGATATCCTCAAATAAACAAGAAATAAATTGACAACGGACAAGGGGGTGGAATGAGGATTAGAATTATGTTAGGGAGCTTTGAATAGTTGGCGGTGGATTTTAACAGGTGAATAAACCATAATGCATAAACAGAGCATCTTGGCCATAAAAATCAATGTGAACTCTAGATTGAGCACCCAACCACAAAAAGGGCTGTTGGAGATATGAATCATAGTCTGCTGTCTAGCCAAAGTCAAGTTTAGAAATGTTGCTAGAGAAAGGAAATGATGGAATGACTCTCATACTTGCTGGGAGGTCTTAATAGAGGATCTGCAACTAGGTCATCATGTAACTAAGAAGCGAGAGTTGCATGAGCCATGAGAAGATTTCACAGAACTCACTATGGGGACAACGGCCCTACATTTACTAGCGGAAAAGATTGTTACATTCTCATATATGGTAGAACTGTGTAAGTACCATAAAGCTAGAAGAATTTTTAAACCTGTGTGCAAGTTACTAGTATTTTAAACATTGGGACTTTTTGATGCAGTTCAAGGGTTTCTGGTCGTTAATGGTGAAGCTGATAAGCATGTGATTCCTTTTGAATAAAAACCAAGATTGTTTAGGTAATCCTGCTATTTTAATGTCTTAATGAAGCATTTTTAAATTTTGATTCTTATGTTCGAGGAATACAAGTTGGTGCAAGTGTGAAAAACACATTCAGAATCTTTTAGAATAATGTATTATCAAGAACTTAACGTGGTCTTGTGGCACCTTGAGAAATTTGACTGTCAAAGGACACTGAGCAGAAGGAATCCATAATTCTATTGATGTGAGCATTTCTAAATCCAATCTTTTGTTTGTCTGAGTCGAGTTCCAGGAGGAAGGGGAGGTATGTGTGGAAGATGGGGAAATAACTAGAAGACTGTTGAAGAAGGTGGACAGTGTAACAGCATAAGGATTTTTATCTGCTGGTAATAGCTTTTGCTGTACTGGCTAGCAAGTTTACAAGTGATTATGGCAAGAACACAGCAAGTTGGAGTGTAGTTGTTGAGAAGGTACTTCAGGCATGGATAATCATGGAAGCAGCAAGTTAATATTTTCAAGGGAATCACTTTTTTGTTACCTCTGGTGAAACTTTCTTTGTTGGTCTACTTGTATTCTGCATGATGGTCTGCCATTATTTGCAGGGATTATCTAGTCCAATATTTTTGCATTTGATTCCATGATTGCTACATGAACTTTCTTTTAGAAGCACAAGGAAAACCTCTCGATCTTTTCTGTGGGGAAGTAGGAGCGGGTTTTAAGAATAGGCTTTGAAAAGGAAACTAAAAATTTTAAGGAATATTTAAATAGTGTCTATGAAGGATGTACAAATGAATCACTTTTAAAGGTCATTTTAAAAATTTCAGGAGAATATATGTGTGCGTTTTTATACACATGAATCTGGCAAGCTCCTTCACAGTGGCTGTTATTTTTAGTTGCAGAGGCCAGAGCATCATATGATAGTCAATGAAGAAAATGATTATATACAATTAATAGCTCTCAAAAGATGTTGGAAAATGATATGTGCTTTGGCATAGTTTGTGCATAAGGATGTGCAATGGAGAGTGTCTCACTATCTCACTCCCATGTGTGTAATATATTTATGTATAATGTACAGCCCACGGATGGACTGGTACCCAAATCTCTCTCTCTCTCTCTCTCTCTCTCTCTCTCTCTATATATATATATATATATATATATATATATATATATATATATATATATATATGGTAGTCTTTCGAAAGGGAAAATTCAAAAGCATATGTGAATAGTTGGATACTCAAGAAGGGCCAACAGATCATTATTTGGAATGTGTCATAGGTCTTATGTCTTGTTCTTCTCCCTGACTCCCTTGAAGCTGTATTGCTTTCAAAATTCCTCTTCTTCTCTGAAGTGTTAGTTTTTTTTTTTTTCCTTTTCTTTTATTTTTTTTCTCTCTTTATTCTGGATTTGCTCTTTTCATCATATGGAGCTTAATTTTAAATTTTTAACTTATCATTTTATTTTCCTCTCCTTTTCTTTTTGTTTTGCTGCTCATATTAAAACATCCATTGAATGGTGTGTTTCCACATCCTTTCAGAGTTTCAGATTCTAGTTTGCACATTTCCAAATCAATATATTGCGCCTTTATGAACTTTAAGTGGTTAAAGCCACTTCTATTTTTCTTTAAAATGCAGTTTGTCAATGCTTGAAGTGTAGAAACTCCCCTCGTCCCCTCCTCCCCAAACCACTTACTCTTTTCCCTAGAGGATGAGTCTCATCTTATTTGGTAATTCCACAATTCTTCATAGGTGCTTTTGTGAAAGTCATCTCGATTTCCATAATATAACTCTTTAACATGCTCGTTGATGCTGTCTTTTTATTTCATGTCACATGATAAATTACCCTATCTGGAGTATTAAATGCAGCGTGCAATTAAGTTAGTCTATTATTGCAAAAGAATCTTGGTTTCCATTTAAAATCAATCCAGGAGGATATGTAAACTCAATGATCCTTAGAAGTTATTTCCAGTACTACTGGTGGCTGGAGAATGGTGATTATGTCAAAATTTTCATCGGATACTAACAATTTTCATGATGGTCTAACACATATCGTATTGCCAAATTAGGAGTGCGTTATGAATGGGTTTTATGATGAAATAATTTGACATGAAAACACAATTTAAATGATGTGAGCAAATAAAAAAAAAAAGAATCCAAGAACTAATTGTTATTCAAAACACAACATTCAAAGGATTGGAGATAGAAAATACAAGAAGCTAGTTTTGTAAAATTTGAAAAAGAATTATGAAAACACAGCGTCCAAGAAACCAATTTTGAAAACATAGCCCCTAGTGGCTGGTGCCCTTAGTTCTTTTAGTTGGCGTCCAATAAAGACTCCTAGGAGGTGGCATGGATATGCATGCCACCATTTCCTTATTATCTTCTCTCTTGATCGACCGACTAGGACTTTGGGGCACCAGGCATGGACTTGGCTAAGTTAGGGAATGAAGTTCTAATAAATTATAAATGCTCATGGTTCAGGTTCTGGTTAGGAAATTGCACTTCATGGAGAAAGAATATCAATATCTTTCTGCTTGAGGCACAAAATTTTTTACATAAATCTTAGCAAAGCTTTGTTCCAATTGCAAAATTTTTATTAGTTTCAATTAAATTAGCATCTTCTATCATGCTCATTATGATAATTTAAGGATTATCAAACTGTATTTCCCAGATTATTGCTAGTTTCTCTCCCCTGCTTTTGGCTGGTGCTGAAGATCTTGTTCATCTTCTGAAAGAGGGCGATGGAGCGATAAAAGAAGGTATTACTCATGTTTTGGCAAAGGCTGGTGGGACCATTCGTGAGCAATTGGCGATGACATCAAGGTGCAACTGGTTTAATTATCGGATGAAATTAAAAACTTGCTACATATGGCTTTTAATGTACAACTGGTTGCACTTATATGTGGAAATAACTATCATTGAGATATGGTTTCTGATATTATTATAATTTTTTTTTGTTTTCAGTTCTGTTGACCGACTATTGGAAAGGCTATGTTTAGAGGGTAGAAGGAAATAGGCAAAATATTCTGTACAGGCCCTTGCAGCAATAACTAAAGATGATGGCCTGAAGTCCCTCTCTGTTCTATACAAGGTTGTCTTGGTCATAATTCCTCATCAATTATTTATTTCATCTTTTGAACCTTCTTTTTCAAGGAACTTCCTATTACTGATTGCAATTGCATGAGATGACATTTACAACTGGGTTTACAGAGGCTTGTGGATATCCTGGAGGAGAAAACACACTTACCAGCCATATTGCAATCTCTGGGATCTATAGCCCAGACTGCATTGCCAATTTTTGAAACCGGAGAAGATGAAATTGTAGGGTTCATAAGAAGCAAAATCCTGGAGAATAGTAATATACGCTTATTCTCATCAAAGTTGACAGAACTTTGTATGCATTTTTTGCTGGTTTTCAACAATATGATAGGTATTACTAGTATGTCAATATTTGTATTAGAAGGATGATGGAGTTTCTATACAAAAGACTGAGTGGAGTGAAAGGAGCGAACTTTGTTTATTAAAGGTAAGTGTTTGGAGAATCATTATTATTTTGAACACTAATTTTCTGGTGTTCAAAACATGATTACAAATGCACTATATTCGTGGTGACACCAAATCTTACTAATTGTTAAGCGTGACTTTTCACTACACAACTCCACTGCATTGTTTCCCTCATGGACCATGTTTTTGCATGCCTACTGCAGTTCTTTGGCATCAAGACTTTGATGAAAAGCTACTTACCTGCTAAAGATGCTCATTTACGACCAGGAATTGAGGAACTTGTGGACATCCTAAAAAACATTCTCTCATTTGGGGATATTTCAGACACTATAGAATCAAGGTATTAAAGGAAAATCATTGCCGATTGACCTTTCTGTATAGTGAATTTTGTAGTGCTTTTATCTTCCTATACTTGTTTTGCCTATTATTATATCGGGCTGAAGAATAATGCCCTTTACAGTGCTGCTGATAAGGCCCATTTAAGGCTTGCTTCAGCAAAAGCTGTTCTTCAGTTGTCAAGGCATTGGGATCACAAAATACCTGCTGATGTTTTCTATGTGACCTTAAGAATGTCACAGGTAGACTTACATTTTTAACATTAATCAATTGACTGTGTGCTTTTTGTTAGTTTCTCCAACAATGCCATCCACACAATTAACATTAATTAATCACTTCTTCTTCTTCTTCTTATGAATCTTATTCTGTGGTGTTTCCTGGTTTTTGCCCTTGATTATTTAGGATATCTATCCTCAATCCAGGAAATTATTCCTTGGCAAAGTGCACCGGCATATCAAGGAAAGGCTTTTGGATGCAAAGTATGCTTGTTCCTTCTTGTTAAACATAAACGATTATCAAACTCCAGAGTATGAAGAGGTCAATATATTTTTTTTTAAAATACAACTTTAAAGGCCAGCTATCTATGAGTGTTGTGTATTCTGCTTCTTGCTTGCTTGTTTTCATGTTTTCTTCAATCTGCCAGTGCAAACAAAATCTACTTGAAGCTGTACAAGTATGCCAGCAACTTAAGGTACGACAACTTTCAATGCAATGTGAGATGAACACGTTGGTGGCTTATCCAGAATATATCCTTGCATATTTGGTCCATGCCCTTTCACATCATCCTTCCTGTCCAAATATCGAAGAGTGCACGGATGTTCAAGCATTTGTATTTTGAACCCACTTATTGGTATGTTGAGCCATTTTTTATTAAACTCAATGTCCTTTTGTCTTTATGAGTCACTTTTAGAGGTCTTTCCATAGGGGCATATGTTGCTTCTGTCATTGTATCTGTTAAATTTTGAGCTGCATGTTGCCTAAAACTAAATAGAACTTTATAAAATTGTATTTTTTGTGTATCGGCATGAATTTAATGATTATATATCATATAATCATGTTATACTAATTCCTTCTGGAATGATTATCTCTTGGACCCTATCCTACCAAATGAAAAAGCTGATAATCATGTTACTTGGTCATATTATAGCTTTTGAGACTCATTCCTTGCTGATCAGTATTGTTTGTTGTTATCTATTTTAGTCCTACAAGATGATACCTTCACTGTTGAAGTTTGGTAGGTTATAATTGAAAACCATTGCCTTCTTTGTCATTGACCACTGCAAATGTGTCCTGAAGAACTTTTTTCTTGTTTTGGATGATTTCATTTGCTATAAATTGTCCTAAAACTTTTGAAACGATCGACTACCTTGTTCCATGTCTTAGAACTTGTTGGATCCAATAGTGTCGCGATATGTGATATTCCTACATGTGTACAAATTCTGTTCAGCAATCCATTATATTTTATTTCATTTTTGGGTGCTTGCAGCAATCTGTATTTCAGTGTGATTTGCCTAACAGTTTCATCTGTACAAGGTATTTCTTTAGTGCATGACATCATTCATTACTGAGAAAAATAACTGCTCAAATTGTATTTTCGTTTCAGTAACTCAAGTATTTGAAGGTTTTTATTCAATAGTATCTTTTGGGTGGCCTTCTAGATGCTATGTATTGTTATTTTAGAAATATAAAAACCAACATGTGAGTTTCTGTATTTCTTTTGCTCTTTATGTGCTTAAAGTGTGTGACATATGGAGCTTTTCATCCCAAGGTCATTTGTGTTTGGTGATGCATTATCCAATTTTAGCTAAAGCTGTTGCTGAAGTAGCGCAGATCCTTGACAGTGGTTGCCTGCTTGGTCTCATAATTATGAGGTGCAGTTGAAAAGAGAATTAAGGATGCTATTCATCTGCTTATCTTGGTTGAAATGTGTGTCCTCTTTCACTTGAAACCATAAAATTGTGGTAAATAAAAATGTGGGAACCAAAGCTGCATGAGAAACTTTCTTGTATGTATATGCTAATTATTTTGTAGCTTCCAGGCGGTTGCATTTGTTTCTTTCGACCTTGTTGCATGGAAAAGGTTGACAATCTGCTGGTGCTTCCAACAGGGAAAAGGAGATTTTTGCTGCAATAGCTTCTATCTTGCACAGTGTTTAGGGCTCAGAAGATGTGGTTGATGGTGCAAAGTCAAAAGTAGGTGCTTTTTACATCACTTAGTGCCTGAACTTTTTACTGTCATGTCAGATCATTTTAGTTCATAAAAATCAATCTATATTCATGATGAAAATTTCATCTTCATGGTTTGCTGCTAGATAATTTGATGACAAGTTTGGTGCCAAATTTGCAGACATTACATGCTATAGTGATCTTGGCCTCTCAATTGCAAAGAGATTGGTCCCAGACCAGACAGATATTTCAGTGATCAGCACAGTTCCCCTGCCACCTATGTTATACAAGCCTGTTGAGAAAAACAAAGATGTGAGCTCTGTGGTGAGTATTTTTAATTTAACATAGGCATAGAACAATTTCATTGCCAGGTGAATGTCAAAAAGGAAGATTAACAGTTTCATGTTATGATCATTCATCTTGCTATTATTACAAAGTTATTTTTTTGTTATGAATATCAGAGTTGCATTTTCTAGGGTGTCTTAGATATCATTATGGGTTAAGGTAGATTGGAGGAATGCTATGATTCTATTATATCTAATTTAGGATAATTGCTGAGTTATTACTCAAAATGTATTCCACTCATCAGGCATTTGACCAAATATTTTGACTAGTTAATAGTTAATAGTGCTACTTCCGCATATCTGTGACATCGCAGCTAACAAGGTCTCTGAAATGAAAGATAAAAAAAATGTTATAATGGTTTCTTCTAGTAGACATACAGTTGCAGTTACTTGAGGCAGCTTTTTTTTTTAAAAAAAATAATTGTAGGAAACTAATGTATATCAATATTGCTTTTGTTCTTCTGTACATGCTTGGACCAGTATCACAGGTGACATGGCTTATATGATGTGTGGGTCGACATAAAAAACTTTATTATATCAATATTGCTTTTGTTATTCTGTATATGCTTGGACCAGTATCACAGTTGACATGGCTTATATGATGCTTGCGTTGACAAAAAAACTTTATCTTGCCATCTCTTTTGTTGGTTCCAACCTGTTAGTGTTATCTTATTGTAAGAACATAACAGGCATGTCTCTTTTAGCCATCAGACCTAGTCAGCACAAAGTTGGGATATTCTTTTGATAACATTTCATCCTTGTTTTATGTTTTGATTCACCAGCTAATATTGGATGGAATCAATATTAGCTAGTTGATCCTGTTGAAAGGGGTTCAGATTTAAAGTTTGAAGATATAGTATGTGTCCCAACATCCTATTAACTTCTGAAGTTTATATTTTTTGTCAGTTAATACTCCATCTTCTAGGTACCACTGTTTTTCTGAATGGTTATTTTTGGATTATTTTTTATGGAAAAGATGATACTATAGTTTAGTTTGCTAAGGTTTTCAATGGAGCTCTGAAGGCAATCTCAAAATATAAGCATGTCTTTTCTTGTTCTTGCAATATGCTGTTATATTTGTGGTGACTTTCCTGTACATGTTCACTATTTGTTTTTTTTAGGATGCTGATGAGCAGAGCTGGTTGGGTGGTGAGAGTGCCTTGGCCCATTTTGAAGCACTTAAAATTGAAAATAAAGAAATGGTGAGTACACTTGTACGGAATTTGGGAAACTTTTGCTATTTGCATGCCATCTACAGAACTCTTGGATTCTAATTTCAAGAGGTTTTTGTTCTCTGGAACATCAGATTGATTCAGGTGCTGCCAAGGATGAGATAGCCCAAGAGGTGAGTGATAGGGATGGTAAGGAAGTGCCTCTAGTAGAGATGATGAAAATTCTTAAATCTCAGGGAGCCAAGAAGATGAAAAAAATCAAAAAGAAAACTTTGCCTGTGGATATTCAAAAAAATGAACATCAAATTGATGTTTAGGAGTTGTAAGGGAAATAAATTTCGATAATTTGGAAAGAGCCCAGCGCATGGAAACAGGCACCAAAGATCCTGAGTATCTTGGAAGTGGACATATGTTAAGAAAAATAATAATGAAAAAGTTGCAGAATCTGGAAAAAGAAAAAGGGACAAAAGTACAATAGAAGTAGCAGTGCCAACTCCAAAACGTAAAGGGTCAGTTTCTGTGCAGAGGTCTCATTCTGCGAAGGCCCATAAGGAAAGCAGAGAAATTCCTTGCACACATTCTATTGAGGTGGATGAGAAGTCACACATTTCCTTTGGAAAAAAGTTGTTGATGGAGAGAGGCATGACTGGATCTACTGATTCAAACTTATTAGCCTCTTGCCTGTCAACAGTTAGAAGCAGTGCATCTAGAAATGGAAAGAAAGATGATGATGGTTTTCATGTTGAGAAAGTTATTGGCAATGACCAAAAGGTAAACTTCTTTCTTGCGCACAGGCTAATAACTGCCATTATCATGTCTAAATTACTTTTTGCTATTGGTGTATTGCAGAAATCCACCAGTTCAGTAGATTCTAGTAAGAAAACCAGTCAAGTCAAAAGCTTACCTGGTTCAGCCAAAAACCGTAAAGTAAGAGGTATTGCTGGCTTAAGGAAGGTAATATCTAAATGTTTCTTTGGCCATCAGTCGATAGCTGTTTCTTGTTCTTTGTGAGTGCCCTATTTGTTAATTAGATAATATCATTGATAGGATTATGTAATTTCCAGTGAACTAAATTAGACGATAAGCCTCACAATGTGCTGTTTTGTTGTAATTGGAATGGTCGCCTTTGTGCATGGTTGTTGTTTTTTGGTTCTTGTTTATGTTAATTTAATTAAAGCACAAAAGTTTTAAAAGCTATTATGAAGCCACATTCTTCCAGAGGCTGCTTGCTGGTAATATTGGTCCAAAATGACTTATTCAACCCACCACAGTCTCAAATAGTTCTCTCTGTTCTATGTAATACAGTTAATAGGGGTGTAAGTGATCGAATAATATCTGTCTAGATCCATTTTTGTATCGGAATATATCCGGATATGGATAAAAATTTGAGCATCTGACTAATATCCGTATCCATTAAAGAAAAATGAATATGGATATGGGTAGACAACTATCCGATCGGTATCCAAATATTCGATTCCATTTGTAATCCTGTTTACTTTGATCTAGCACTCATAAATTTTTAAGAAAAATAAATGACACATTAACATGCTATAGCTTGATTTATCATTCACTTAGTAATATCTTTTGCTCTATAGCCAAAAAGTTTAATTATCCGACTTATAGCCATACTTATATCCATATTTTCGGTATTTTATTTGTATTCGTATCTGTTTAAAACAAATATGGATATGAATTTTTTGCATCCGATTAATATCCGTTACCATATTTGTATTCATCAAATAAAACAAATATGGATACAGATATGCTAGTATTCGATTCATTTTCAGCCCTAACAGGTGAGGTTCTCTTTGGTCTGTTATACCAAGTATTTTGTTGAGAGAAAATCTAGAGTGACCAAGAAACAATGGTCTAATGAGGGGAGATCGAATCTGATCTAGTGATCCAAAAAGATTAATCCAGTCTGATAAACTTGATAGTCATTAAACCAAAATAGTCAAGAAGCACATATCCCAAACAGTAAATCTGTTCATTTAGAATGTTGGGAAAACAATATTAAGACAAAAACCATGGATCAATTACATTATCTCTTAATGAAGCAAACAAGTAATTTTTTGCATATAAATAGCAGACAAATAGGAGGTTGGAAGGTGGGGTGGGTGGGAAGGTAGTGAAGCCTGTTAGTTTGGAGTAGAAGAGGGAGGTTGTGAGTCAGGGTTGGGGCTGATAAAAAAGCTTTTCAATGGCAGTGGGTAGCGGCAAATTGCATAGTCCTGATTGATTAAAGTGCAAGGACACATCAAATCCAGTAACTATTATGTAATGACTATTATCTGGAGTTGTCTCTCTTGGGTCTAAATGACATAGGCAGAATTGAAACTTGAAACTTATCATGCACAATTGTTAGAGCTAGATAGTTAACCAATTTCAAATCCCATGAAATAACCACATTTATTCGGCCTGATGGCCACATAAGATGTGATAAAATCATCTAAAGAACATAATCCAAGTTTAGCAAATGTTTTTACTAAACATATTGACAGCTGTTGATTTTCCACATTTTTTTTGAAGATGGGCACCATGATAAGCATGACCTAGTTTATACAGGAGGTCGGAATCAAGATTCAAAAATTCAGTTTCAGTTTCAGCAGGATTTCTAGGGTTTCAGTTTGAGTAATTTTGGTGGAAGCTCCACTCCGAGTTTCGGAGTTTTGGCTGAAAATGAATGAAACTGACGGAACCCAAAACTGGGGGTAAGTTTTGATTCATTTTCAGCTGAAACTGATCTGTTTTGGCTGAAACTCAAAACCTTGCTTTGAGTATCAAAGTTTATGGTAACCTGGATCAAATGACTAAATGTATGTTACCCTCCAAAATAAAGTTCTTTAATCTTATTTGATTTCCTTATATACCTAAAGTGAGTTGAGGGAACAGCTATACCTCTAGTGCTTTCATGAATTTATATTTAGGTCATCAAATCTCTTTTCTAAAGTCAAAACATTGAACTTTATCACGAAATCAGAACATTCCTTGTCTTTGATTTAAGTGTTTGCAATTATACAATGGGAACACGTTCCATTGGAAGTTTTAAACAAAATCTTCCTTCATAAAATGACGACATCGGAAAAGTGGGCATGCCTGAAAATGCTAAGTTAATGAAGATCTGCATGTAAATTATTTACCTAGCTAAAAATTATGCTCTAAGAATAACATTTTTTATATTTTAAAATCATTGAAGTAGGGTCTGTTTAGGACTGTTGACCAAAAAAAAAAAAAAAAAAGATTAGAAAGTTTCTGTTTTATACAAAATGCTGGTAGAGAACCAATGTTCCAAAGCACTGGTCTCTGGTTGTACTTGTTTTTTCTTTTGTTCAATGACCATGCTAAACAACCTATAAACTAGTCTTATGGGTGTCATCCTTGGTTATAATATTCTTTTCTTCTTAAAGAGCATCTTGGCTATGGTCCCAACTTGCAGCAACAATAGTCATTATATTACCTTGTTTGAGCACCTTCTACATCATGCCTTGAACCTGTGTTTAGACACTTCTGGTGTTATTTCTTTTAGTTTTCTTGTTTCTTGTCTTTCTTTGCTTCCGTTACCTCAGCCTTATGTTTTGTATCCTGTTCCGTTTGTCCCTCCATTTGACCATGCTGCTATTAGTGAAGCTTGTACAATGGTTTTCTTGTCCATTATATCTTGTGCAAGCAACTCCTCTTCTGATGAGTATTCTTAGTTTAGTGTGGCATCTTGCTTTTGGAGTTTGGACCTCATTTCTGGACAGACAAGTCTTCCCTTTCTACCACTATCAGTGGTTCTTTTTAGATGGCGCAAACATGTTAAGCTTTTAAGCATTCCTCAGTAGCAAGATCCCATGAATGAAGAACTTTTTGCTCATTGAGGAGATAACAATTCAAGGTATGTCACTGCTCGATAAGTTCACAAAATCATGATTTTATTATGATCCCAAACACTAGAAAGCTTAATTTCTTCAGATGACTTTGGCTAAGTTTTTTGGTTTTCGGTACTGTGAGTCCTTCAGTCCTCTTCCTAGATGAACATTTTTTGGCTGTTGGTCTGTTTTAGGCTTTTTGTCTAATTAGTCAATGGATGTTGTAACCTCTTTTGACAAGAGTATTCTTGAGGTCTACATGAACCTTGTTCAAGTATGCTCATCTGTTTCTGCTGTTTGTTGTCTTTGTTGTCCCGTGCACAGTTCCAGATGGGTCCCTCCATCTTGGTTAAGATGTCAAGTAGTTATGGCAGTTGACTTGTATGTTGTGAGCGCAAACATATTTCCATTTCCTCATGGTTTTGAAATTGAGCTATTGTGAATGGATGACATGATTAACATAAAGGTGATTTTAATTGCATTTAGTTTGTTAAGGAACACTAGTTAGGTAGCCTATGCCTGGCCTTCCCAAAAAGGAAAAAAGGAACACTATCTAATATGGTTTGTGATCAAGGACATCATCCTGCTTCATTATTTTTTTTTGGTTATTAAAATTAGTGACATGTAAGGTTTTTCATCAAAGTGTTTATCTAAGTTAAAATCATCTGTTCACTGACCGATAGATGAACCTACATGTTTTCATTTAATACTGAACATTTGCTAACTACATTCTATGATAACCTGTCAATAGGATTGGAAGTGGGCTCAGGCTGGCCCGAGGCCCACCAGGTTGGCCGGCTTTGGGTTGGACTTTGGGCTCAGCCTGAAATCATTCAGGTCGGGCTCGGGCCTATCTTTGGCCCGGTCTAGGTCCGGCCCGAGTCCGGGCCCGAAACCAAGCCCATTAAAACCACCCCCACCCCCCCCCACCCCCCGTGAAACCCACGATCCCCTGTGCTCCCCCACCCACCCAACCCCGCGAAACCCACACCCCACAGTGCCCCCCCTCCGCTCCCTACGAAACCCATGCGCCCTTTCCCCCCCCACCCTATCGGTCTCGGTCCTCGCGAACCCCTTGCCCCCCCCCCCGCGATCCCGGCCCTCGCGAACCCCCTTCACCCTCCCACGCCCCCCACCCCGCTGGTCTCGGTCCTTGCGAACCACCCTCCCACGACCCCCATGAAACCCACGCACCCCACCCCCATTGGTCCCGGCCCTCGCAAACCCCGCTCCACCACCCTTCCCTGGCCCCCTGCGAAACCCGTCTCGGCCCTCCCATGGCCTTAGCTCTGGCGTTCGCGCCCACACCCCGCGACCCCCGCGGTCCTCGATTGTCGCTCTTTCGTGGTCCCCCGTGGCTCCCCACGGCGCCGCACCCACCCTTGCACGCCCCCACCCCTACCCCCTGATGGCTGGCCCAATCAGGCTTCGGGCCTGGGCTCGGGTCGAGCTTAGGCCTGAGTTTTTTAGAAAATTTCGAGCATAAATTTGGTCCGAAGCCAGAAAAAAATTTTGGACTGGGCTCGGATAGGGGTAAAACCCGACCCGGCCCAGTCCACTTCCAGCCCTACCCGTCAAGTTGTCAATTTGCTACATATATTACTTATGTTACTTACATAATCCATTGTCTTTGGTTAACTAACTCAAAAGGATGTTCTTTTCCACCTCTCCATTGTAGTTATAGCCAAGGTTTTACATCCTGATGGGATGGGGAGCATTCTGGCTGTCCTATCCCATTCTTGTGAGAAAATGGGATCGAGATGGGGATGGGACTCCAAAACACATCCATATAGGAAAAGAAGAAGAAAGAGGAAAAAAAAGAAAGGAAGATAGAGAAAAAAAAAGTGAAAGAAAAGAAGAAGAAAAATGAAAGAAAGAAGGGAAGGGAGAAGAAAAAGAAAGAAAGGAAAGAAGAAAGAAAAGAGACAAAAGAAGAACAAGGAAAAAAATGAAAGGAAGGGATGACAAAAAGAAATAAAAAAAAAGGAAAGAAAGGAAGGCAGAAAGAAAAGAAGAAAAGAAAGGAAAAAGAAAGAAAGAAAAGAAAATGAAGGAGAGAGAGATGGAAAATATCTACTGAAATGCATAACCAGAATGGCTGTCAGGATAGTACGAGACCGTGGGGCATTCTGTTTCATGGAGATACCGGGATACCTTTGTCCTACGGGATTTAAAGCCTTAGTTATAGCCATTATTTAGTATTGAGTGGATTGGTGAGGTCATGAATTAGCTAGCTAGAGGGTGAGCCTTGGTGCAGCGGTGAGGTTGCTCCATTGTGCCTTGGAGTTCATTGGCTTGAAACACAAAAACATGCTCTTCTCATGAGGGTAAGGTTGCGTACATTTGGCCCCTCCCTAAATCTTGTAATGGTTGAAGCCTTATGCGTTGGGCTATCTTTTATGAATTAGCAATCTAGTAATTGTTGCACCAGCGTTCGCCGAACCATCCCGAACTGGGTGGTTCAAGGCATTCCGAGCCATACCGATGGCAAATCGGGACGGTTCGATTGGGCACATTGGAATACCAAATGAGGGGGAGGGAAAGAGAGGAAGAGAGAAGGAGAGGGAAAGAGCGGACGACATTGCTGAAGGCCGACGGTGGCCCATCGAGGCTGTCGAAGGGCCGCGGAGTCCTCGACAGCTAGGTCTCATTTGATAGGGTGTTTAATTGAGAGAGAGAGGGGGGGGAGTGATGGTACCGAAGGGAGATGCAGCCGGTGGAGAGGCCACCGAAGGGCGCCACATGGCCATCGTGGTCACCAGGCGGCGGAAAATGCGTGGGCGAAGCCACGGCCATGGAACAGGGGCGATTGCCCCTGTTCATAATTCGTTGTATTTTTTTTAAAAATGGCGATGAATAGTGAAGCCGACAATGGATTTATCTGCTTCACTATGGTTGGGGTCTTTAAAAAAAAACCCATGAAACATGGGTGATCACCCTTATTTTATGTTTGCGGTGCTGCAGACCGCAATATTGCTGTCCAGTGGCCATGGTAGCCAGTCGGAAGCCCTCAAGCGGCCTCTGCATCGGCTTTCTCTTCCTCCTTTTTTTCTCTACATCGGCTTTTCCTTCCTCCTTTTTTTTCGTCTTCCCTCTCTCTATTTCTCTCTCGGCCAAAATTTGGCGAAGAAAGCGGAGGCCTTGGCGGCCCTCCAAGGCCTGGAACAATGCGATCCGTGCTTTAGAGAAAGCTTAACCACCCTGTGGGATTCATTGATTGCCTATATGGAAGCGCTCCTTGAATTGCACCTAGAGGGCCGAGTGCTGCACGAATCCCCGACAGCGAGTTCTCGCGCGGGGCCCACGCAGGCCCGGAAGTTTTTTGGGTGCTGCGCGCCGGCCCCGCGCGAGCGCCACGTTCCTTGGGGCTCAGAGTAGGGAATAGAATTGGATGGGCCTTTTCAGCGTGGTTCGAGTAGCAGGACCCATTGTTTTTTTTTTGCTTTTATACAAGAGAATTTACAGATTTGTTTTTTTTTCACCACAGTTCTCCCTAATTTGTTTCTCCTCTTTGCTTTGGATTTGATCTTTCAGAAGGACAAAACCATTTCTTAATTAACATAAAAATTTATATTTTTAACAAAAAATTATCAATAAAAAATTTGGGTCCACGCACACAATACAAGTTAGATAATATGAATTCTTTTTGAGAGACGAGAGAGATTCACGTACCTTATAATCATTCAAAGGATGCACAACCCAAGATTCAGGTTGCTAAGTAGAATGGCCTGACCACCACTATAAGCCCCCATTCATAAATAATACAAGATCATTTTCATAGAGCTCCAAAATGATTAAATGAATCTTATAAAATTTCACATTCGCAATTTCCCATATTAAGGTGAATTATCTCGTGAACTAGTTTGATTTTACAACCACTGAACTAAACATGGAGTAGCATAAGGTCAGCTTATAACCTTTTCCCCATTTGAATACACTAAAAACTGCTACAGTTTTTTTTTATTATTATTTTTTTTTTATTTTTAAATTTTAAGGTAAATCTATTCGGCAACATCAAATTGGGCATGGACGGGCAGCGTTCTGCTACTATGAATCAAACAATGTGCCAGCTCGCATGGCACCATCTTTTCCATTTTTATTACATCAGAAATTAGAAAGAAGTTATGTGTGACCGAAAGGAGATCCAAAAAAGAGCCAAGTCCACCTTCAGCTTTTCCGAATTCCAGCCAACTCGAACTGCCTCGTGGCTTCCCCTTGGCTATCCAACTCATCTGTCATTTTGTTTTAGGTTGACAGTGGTTTGAAAACCCTTGGTTGACAGCTAGCCATGGCAATGTTTCAGATAAGTCCAAGACTCCAAACTGACCTTCTCACACCGCCGACGTTCATCTCACCTGCTTCCTCTCTCATTAAATGAAGATGTGTTCCAAGTTTTAAAGACCCCAATTACAGTTACGAGGAAAGTTAGCAATGGCCCTCACAGTCTTCGTACCTCCTCACACACACAAATAAATAAATTAAAACTCACCTCGTTTCCAACGTTCTCTCCTCCAACCTTTCCACGTTTCTCCTAATGATAACAGACTATATATCATGTGTTTGTTAACGGTACCGAGTTGTCTTTGCATGGTATCCATAATTATCATTTTTTGTTTCCATCCTTCCAAATACTCTACAAAGCTTTGCTTCATTCCTTGAATTCTCGTAACCGCAATGGCATCGTTTTGGAGAGAGGTCATCCTCACCAGCTACCCTGACAAGCCCATCACAGCCCATGACCCTCTCACCGGCACCACGCTTGCCCACTTCTCCGGCAGCCACTCCCCTCGCAAAGGGCTCGCCCTCGCTGGCAACACGCTGATTGCCGCCTCGCACATTTCAGCCACTGCTGTAGGCTTCATCAAGCTCTACAACTGGTGGTCCACCACCGCTCTCTACTGCATCCAGGCCCCTGAACCAGTAGCTCCCCTTGCTGCGACTCCGGATGGCTCCTACCTTTTCTCTGGAGGCCTCTCTGGCTGCGTCCATGCCTTCTCTCTTCCCTCCGGTGATCTGTGCCGCTCGTTTCAGGCACACCACCAGCCTGTGTCATGTCTGATCGTCAATGACGATGGCTCTCTACTAATATCGGGTGGCGATGATGGTACCATAGCGATTTTCCCAATCCTTCGACTTCTAGATGATGCCTCCAATGGGGATGATCCTGCCCAACTTGCATTGAACCAATTCTCTGCGCATGACTTGTCGGTGACAAGCATCGCTGCAGGGCCAGGTGGATGCAATGCAACTCTAGTTTCAAGCTCGCTTGATTGCACTTGTAAGCTCTGGAGCCTGGCAGATGGTGTCAAGCTAAGAACTGTGCAATTCCCATGTGCAATTTGGTGTGTTGCTGCGGATCCTAGTAGTTCTGAGGTCTATGCTGGTGGATCAGATGGGAGGATATATGCTGTACCACTAAAAGTAGGAGGAAGAAAGCTGCGACATGCTGGAGCAGAGGTAACAGCATGGGAAGCGGAGCAGAATGGGGCAGTGATGGCAGTGGCAATGGCAAACGGGCATCAGAACTTGGTATCAGCTTCAGAATATGGGATCATAAGGATTTGGGACATAGGGAGCAGATCGGTGGTTCGGATTATCGGACTCGAAGGGGGCACCTTTAGCGATCTTAAAGTGGTGAAAGTGATCAATGGAGCTCAAAGGGGAGATGAAGTTCTCACATCCAATGGGCGGTTTTGTGAGAGGGAGATGGGTAGAAATGTTAACGAGCTGAGAGAGATGGATGAATGCTTGAGTGTAGCAGTGAAGGACAGGAGGAGGGCCATTGACAATCTTGAGGCTGTGATAGACATCTACAAGAGGCTCCTGGGGCTCCTACTCAAAGAAGCTAAGAGAGAGAACGGTAAAGAGGAAGCCAACAAGATGGATTATTTTATGTAATGATATATCAGAATATTGTGCTTGGCATATGTGAGCTAATATAGTATGATTTGAGATGGCCATCAAGGTTTGACCATATTAGCAATGTATGTGAATGTATTAACTATTACATGCAGCAAAAGAACTATATTTAGAATATTGTGAGAGCCAAATTATCCTCAAAAATGGTGTTAAAGAAACCAGAGAGGGAAATTAAATACCTCAAATGGGGTACAGAATCTTGGGGCAAGAGGCCTATTTGGTTTCCGCTACAATACAGATAAATTCCTTCTTGAACCAGTAATAGTGATCTCCGTTAGTGGTTTGTCCTGTAGATCTTTAGGTCGGTACAAGCCTGAAAGTGAGGTTGATCCTAACAGAATTGGCTTTCATGCGCTTGGGTATTGAGTGAACCCAATCTCTCTGCATGTAGCCTCTCATCACTAGCAAAGAGCCATGCTTCAGCACGAAGCCATGCTGGTCTGGGGGGCTGCCCTTGGGTCGCTTGGCTGTTGATTTTTCTGCACCTTGAATAGCTGGCATAGCATTGGACCATGTAATTAACAGGGCATCCAATATCATAAACGTTAATATTGTCTTTTTTTCCAGAACCTGAAAATTAGGAATCAGATAAATTGATAGAGTTGACATACCTTGAGGTGTTTTGGCTGGCTTCTTCCTCAATAGAAATTCTCGTTCACATCCAAAGGAGACTGATGCAATTTCTGGAGTTGGTCCATACAACTTCTCATCATCAGAATGCCAGGACACATAATCTGAGCCACTCTTGTATCTATTCAATAATAAGCTATTAAATTTACTTCCTGGAAGTGCCTCATGGACCTGCCAAAATATATAACTCAGCAAGTCACTTGAAACAAGAAACAGGCAATTCAAAGACGGTAGTCAAACAAAAATTCTTATTGGTACAGATGATGCCATATAGTTGATTTGCAATTTAATAATAATGTCCCTCATTAGCAGTTTTAATTACAATACGAATCAATGTTGTACCACCAACTACAGCTGCATGTGGAAGAGCACTCACCGCCTTCAGAATGTCTTTAAGCACAGGGTAGTCATCCCAAGAATATGCATGAGGCTGATATCCACTATATTTTAATTCTGTAACCCCTTCACTTGCAACATAGCATGTGTCTCTGGGCTGCAGAAAAATGAAGATAGATAATTTAAGATTGAAGCTTTTTGCATGGCCAAAAAAGAAAGCAGAAAGATAAGTTGGTAAATCAAGAAAATCAACTTGTAGCCTCCATCTTATCATTTTCCTATTTAAGATAACCATCTCCTCAATATTACAAAATGGTGAGACCCAAATGAAATTATTGTGGATAAACATGTTGTCATTAATAATATAACAGGTTTCCATTATTTTTTTTCTTCTGAGACTCAACTGCTTACAGTTCATTTATGCAGCATATCATTTGTTAAAGCAAGTACCACAAACCCATCCAGCAAATTTTTGTAAATCTACTCATCTTCACAACATATTGTTGACTCATATTTAATTCAAATCAGTTTGTCTTCCTATGTATCCATGAGAATTGATTTAATCATTGGCAACTAGACCCCATTGTCTTCAAGGGTACATCCATCCTAGAGCTGCATCACGACTAGAAGGAACAGAATTTAGTCTCCATGGCACATAAGGAGAGGTGCTGATGGAGTTTTTCTGTGAACAAATTCTCATTAGAAATGCAGGGCAGCTCTATTGAAATTGTCAAATTGAAGAACTCTTTTTAATTTTGCAACTTTTCCCCTCAGTATATAAAAATGAGGAGATGAACCCCAATAAAGAGTGAGGAGCAGTTTTGCTTCCTCTCTCTTCTTATAATAAATAAGTATTTATATTTCATCTGCTGGTTTTATCTCTCCATAAGTTTTCTGTTTATGTAATATATTAAGCAATTGCTGCATACTACAGACATGTAGCTACAGACAGTTCAGGATACAACTTCTGTTTTATGAGAAGGCATGTCCAAACATATTTATTTATTAATATAATGCATCCATAATGAACTATATTAAAAGAGATGAAAAAGATATTTAAATGTAGTGATAAGTTAGTTTGCAGCCTGTATAGTCTTCTACCTTCAATTTAAGTACTCAAACACTTTGGAAGTAATCAATTTAAGTACTCTTCTATTATTTTTAACATCCATTCTGATTAATGTGGAAGACAATCTTATAACGAAGATAACAAACATGTAGACTGGTGGAAAAAAAAATTTCTGCCCTCTTCAATGCAACCAAATTGATTCCTTCTTCTAGGATGGTCTTCCTCGATTACTACTATGTCCACAAAATGAACATCACAGAAAGACTTGAATAGAATGCTCCACGACTCAGACAAATGCTTCAGTGAATGGAATGGAATATAAAAGTATAATAAAAAAGAAAAAAGACTTTAACCAGACCATGAAGACAGCCAACATTCATGGAAGTGGTTGCCATTGACCTACTTTGAGAGATCTACGAGCAACCTTGGAGCTTTTGGGCCTCCTTAGCCACTTGTATCATGCAATCTACCCAGTCAAACAAGCTTCAATACCTGCATTGGGCATTTTTGAAACATCTTGTTGATGTTGGCTGTAAAGGGCTACTATGCTCTTCTAAAATATACACTTTACCCCCTATACTTTGCCCAAGATACACTTGGCTCCCCTAAAAAAAGTCTCAGAATAGCCCACAACTTAAAAAAGTGGCCCTTTTATCCATCTCCATTAATTAGAGATAAATCGGACTTCAATAAAAAAAGATCATGTAACAGTCACATGAATTTTAAAAAGTGCTGCACAGTGCACAAGGCTCTTACCATTGTAAGGTTTAGAGAGGGTCCAATATATGCAGCTTGAGCTTCGCATGCGAAAAGACTGTTTCCGTGTTTTAAACCCATGATCTCTAGGTTCACAATGGAACAACCTTTCCATTGCATCCAAGTTCACTCTCATCACTACGACCTTTAAAATTTTGAAAAATCTCTAATATATCCTTGCCTTTCCAATTGATGCAAAAAACTCTCTCATATCCTCTATTTTCCCCTTTCTATTTCCCCTTTTTGGTGCTAAAGGATGATGTAGTGCAGGGCCTCTAGCTATCAAGGTTTCAGTCGGATGGTCCAACGAAGATAGTTGTTGGGTGCTTCCACGGCCCAAACTCTCTCTATCCTGGTGTTCTATTATTATTTTCTCTCTCTCTACAATCTTATCCCACTAAAGCCCAAGCTCTCTGTGTCCTCTCATGGTGACGCTTAAAGAGCAGTTCTGCATACCCAAACTCTCTACCGCCACTACCATGCCACTAGCCTCAAATCCTTGGGAACCCACCATTGTGGCCGACTTCCTCATCATCGCAATTCCTGCCCCACCACTCCCTCCTCCACCATATCCACCATCCAATACCTATTCGCTACCAAGAGGACTGTGTAGTTGTCAAGTTCATAATCAATGACATTTGTGCAATGGAATCCAAAAACATTATAGCTCTACAAATAGTAACAAGGATCACCATCATTGTTTTCTAACATCAAAGTGGAGCTACAGCAACTAGCACCGGCCATCCTTGATGACCTCATGGTCATCCGAATCTCGACAAGGCTGGGTTACGACATCAAGCTCGCCTTCCTCCACCGCCCACCTTCTACTTCCCTCATGCCATCCACTGCTCATCACTCTTTTGAAGCAACTTCTTGACCACAATCCTCTTGATCTCAGTGTTGCAGTGACTTGATTGGAAAGTTGAACAATAACCCATCCTCATCTTCTCCTTATATACTTGCTAATTAAGCTCTAAGGCCGCAAGAAGGGGAGGAAGTGAAGAAATTAAGATGAAGGTGGAGAACAAGTACCTCACTATCAAAAACTATATCAGTTGCCTCCCCTTCGAGTCCAACTTCGAGCTGAGTGCCCCTTGGTCTCGATGAAGGATTGAAGGATGTAGTCATAAGAGATCTCTTCGTTTTCATTGATCTATACCAGATCAATCACACACAAGAATATAGTGCTTCATAAAAAACATAGTGGTTTTCATTAAACAACTCCATCTTGGATGGGTGAGTTTAAGCACATAAAACCAATACATAAATATAGAAATAGATATAAATTGAATTTGTTTCTCTTTTATGCATTTTCTGATGATTCTCCAAGTTTTAATTTAAGAAAGCTTAGTTTTTCTTCTTTAATCCAGGACTCAATTCCCTCTTATTTAGTTGCATGAAGAGAAGTGATGCATTTGGTGTGACCTCTAGCAATGCTGTGTTCAAGAGGGATGAGCTAGTGGTTAGCGGCTGGAGTGGGAGGAATACACGGCACACTGAGGACTGCTTCAAGGTCATAGTGATGATGGGTGTGGTATATATTGGTATTGGTGGTGGTGATGGTTGCCATGGAGATGGTAAATGTTGGTATTGATGGTGGAGATGACAATGATGGTGATGGTAATAATAGAGGTCATGCTGGTAGTGGTGACAATGGTGGTAATTCACATGATGTACGTTTGCATTGTGGAGTGTGGTATGAGGGCTAGATGTGAAGGCGGGTATCCACATTCACAAGTTACTTTCTTGGCATAAAAAGAGATAGAGTGGCGAGTGGTGATTGATTGCGGGTAATGGAGGCATTTGGTTGGGGGGGGGGGGGTAAGAGAAAGCAAAGGAGGTGGCGAACATTAGGGTCATTCTTAGAAATTTAGAGAGTGAAAGAGAGATGGGCACATAATTGAAGTCTTTCTAAAAAATAATCAGGGTATTTTGTCATTTGAATATTGTTGTCAATGGTATTAATAGGGATATGGATGGAAGGGTTAGTTTGTGATAGAAATGTAACTTCACTGGCCCATCTAAAACTTTATAAAGTTGAGGGGTGCCAAGTGTTACTTGGATAAGTCAGGGTGTTTGGCTGGGGGGGTGTGGGGGGTGGGCGCATGTGGGAGGCATACCTTACCTTATGTAGTATCATGGTTTTTTTATCATTCATGGATGCTACAATTACGTTAATTATGCTATAGTTGTATCATCACCCGTGTGATCTAGCATCTTTAAATTCTTCTCAAATAACATACTATAACTTTCTTTACACAATAAACATCAAGATTGTAGCAAAGATATGCCTCCCACATGACAAAAAAATGCATGCTTTTGTCTTAAATGCATATGATTGATACACTGAAGGAGTCTAATCAGAAGACTCATCTAATAAATGATGAGCTGTTCAAGGATCCTTCTCATAAGTATGCACAATGTTCATGTAAAATTTAATTTGCCAAATCAGGTTGCACCACTTCAGCATTCTCTATACTTCTCTATTTTGCATTCTTCACTACCATCAGCAGACAATTACTCCTTGTTTTTTCTTCTCCATCTTTTTCTTTTTCTTCTGACTCTTCTTTGGAGCTATGAGCTTCCATGACAGTGGCTGGGCTAGCATTCACGTCAACCAATATAAACCTACTAATTTAATCATCCTTAGTGGTGATCTCACCTTTCTTGGAAGAGAAAAAGAACAGGTAATTCTGCACATCTTAAGTGTGAAATTTGAGTTACCTACAAGGCTGCCTATTTTTTCTTGTCTACAACATGCCTTGGGAACCCAAGTGCCACTACTTCGTATGGTAATATTTGAATGCTGTTAAAATAGCAAACTGCCTAATATTTTCAAAAGTAAGGAAGCATATTAATGTGGAATTGGAATTTTCCTTATTTCCCTAGAAGAGGAAAGATCAATGCAAAATCTCTAGTAAAGTGCAAATCTAAGTTTCCACAATGGTGATATGGCTTGTTGTCTTCCAATGGATTCAAAGGACTCATACAGTACTATCATTACTTAAGAGTATGAACTCTACATTATGATTAGCTAACTGCTCTTTAGACATTCTTCTTCTATACAGTGGTTATTGTGAACCCGAGCCCTCTGATGGTGCTATTCGACGTTCTTAATCCTGGTGCTTCAAGATTGGATGTACAAGGTGCAAATTCATCTGACATATTTACTTTGATTAGTAATTCATCAGCAGCTTTGTCTAGTTGCATCTCAACTTTTGGAACGGTTATAAGCAATAAAAGGTGTTATTGGGGTAAGGTGCTGACCTTGGTACATGTCAGGGACTGGACCTCCTTGAGTAGGACCAATCTATCCTTCCCAGATCGGACTGAGGTGAAAATTCAAATTGCACCCGCCTAAGACCTTCGATGGCGAATATGCATGGAGTCAACCTCAAATCCTGATGGTGATGATAACCCACCTAAAATGGCTGATGGACAACTCACCTCAACCGCGCTCGCCATGCGGAGTGAAATCTTCATGGATTCCTACCGCATATCGCGGAAACGGCCTCCAATCCTCCTCTATGAATAGAAAAGGCTAAGGACCCTAGGTAAGCTCAAGTCTCTCTCTCTCCCTTCCACTATTCTCTGCCTCCCATCCAACTTGAGCATCGGACAGTCCTTGCTCGAAACAACTCCGGTGTGGAGACTTATTTTGTAGGTTTGGCTTTCCCTTCACACGAGATCGGAATACATTAAGCTTGGGCCAACTGACCGCAGTAGCACCTCGGGAGCAGCAGCAACACATGGTTTCAACCAAGTTGCAAAGACTAGGTCTTTACAAACATCACTAGAATTTGTCATCTCCGTCTTCCTTAGGAAGTCCATGCACCATACTTATTTGCGTACATTACAATCATGAATTATTACCAATTTAGCTGATAATTTTATTCGTAAAATGTGAACAAAGAACATTAACGACCTAGACAGATTTACACCATCCAGCACTTCTATCTGTTTTCCTTTCACTTCCTTAAAGCTTGCTTCCTCACATCTTCTACAATTTTCTTCAACAAAACAACTAATGCATTAAAAAGAAACCTCATCGGTGCAAATAGAGTCAAGTTCTCTAGGAACTTGCAGAGAAACATTTGAAGAGATATAGGTAATTTGTAACACAGTAGTTCTCAACACTTTCAAAATTCAGAACTTGCCACTTGCAGGATATAAATTCGAATTTAAGCAAAATAAAAATTTCCACTTTATAAGATTTACCCACAAACTCAATGTGCCAAATAACTACGCATCATTAATGTGTTTAGATACAATGCCTAACACAAGGAACTTTTAATGAAACATAAGAAATCAAACCATTAAACTAAAAACAGATATACATTCCAATTATTATGTGTTCAAGATAGAATCTTTATGAACCAAAAAATACTGGGGCAAAATTCTCACAGATTAGAATATGTTCTCAAGATCAAGTCTTCACGAACTACGTTATACTGGCGAATAATCACACAAATTAGAATAGGTTTATGGGGCAAATCTGTTCGACGAATTGTTTCAGAGGGGAAGGGTTCATACCTGGAGACAAGATTTGCCGAAGACGTGAATCGTAGGTCTCGTCCATGGGATTTCTTTGTCGAGAAACTGGAACCAATCCCACGCCTGGTCGCGAGGCACGAATCGAGGGATGTATATGACCTCGCTGCCGTTTCCGAGATCGATACGCTGCTTTCTTCTATTCTCGCTAGGATTAGGGATAGAGTCGATCCCTCGAAGCCTGGAGGTCGTCATAGTGGATGAAATGGGGGGAAGGGAGGAGGCGAGGAGGAGAAAAATGAAATATTTCATGGGGACTTCCCGCGGATGGATGGGTCATTAACTACGTAGTATTTAGCACGAGCATTTCACGTGTTCTATCGAGCAGAAGGTGGTTCAGAATATCCGATGTAGCGTGCATCTGATTTTTTCCATTCAAATCGAACCAGACTTTTGTAAAATTAAATTTTTAAATTTATATAAAATTAAAAATTAAATTAAAATAGTTTAAAATTGAATAAATTAAAATAAAATATTTTTAGTTTGGTTTGGTTTGGTGATTTGATTTTGGATATTTCTGTGCCCGATTTTTTATTTTGATTTAGATTTATTTAATTTTTTAATAATTTTATTATTTGTACCATAGAATTGTATTTGAGCTTAACATTATTATTTAAATTTATATTGATAATAAATTATTTTAAAAATTTTAATTTAATAAAACTATATCAAGATCTTCATAATCTATCAATAAAATCTCCATTTTTGGGTAAATATTGAAGATTGTACTGATTAAAAATTTTTAGTTTTATTTTAAATTAAAATTAAAATTTTAAAAAAAAATGAATCAAATGTCAAACTAATTAATAATTTAATTTGATTTTTTATTAAGCGATTCATTTGCACGCCCTAAGTTATTTGATACAAATTTAATGTACTTCTGGTTTTATCCATAGGAGTTTGTAGATCAAGTTAAAAAAAAGTATTTATTTTATTTTTTATTGATTGTTGTTTGGTGTTTTGTGCCGGATGCGTTACATGGGATCATATGGTTCTTGACTCCCGGATTATAAGAGGACTAGTAGTTATTGGTAATATTCTTTTTTAATTAAAAACAAGGAGTACCTTGTTCTGCCGTCTTCTCCCTAAAAAAATCTCTAGCATATCTATATGTTTTGGTCTTTAATATATATCTAGCCAAATAAAATTATCTTTTTTTTATTGTGTGATTCTATTAAAACCCAATCTTCTATCAGAAATATGTTTATTTTATTTATTTATTATTTATTTATCTATTAAAACCCCATCTATTCATGGTTAAGGAGACTTTAACCTTCATCATTGTATACATGCAATCTTAATGACTTTAGTATTTACTAATACTTTTTGAGAATGAATTAAGAAAAGAAAAAAAAGGTATTCATACTGAAATAATAATAGATTATTAAAATACTTTGATAATCTTGATTTGGTATAGCATGTTTACATGCACAACCATGCTTGAGACCATGTCAATTTTGCCAAAATACTTTTAATAGTGCTTCCTGATGAGGAAGAAGAGGGTGTATATATTTTTTGTATTCCCATTGATGTTTTGATGGCAAACAGCTTTCTCTTATTAGGATGCTCATCTTTCCTTCTGTTGCCATTCAAAATATGACTTCTCAAACATTTCCAAAATATCCTTTCTTTAAATTCTATCACAATTTTACATCTTTATTTTGTTCTTCGTTATCCGTATATATAGAACTTCTATAAGATCACCTATAACTGATGGGCAGCTACACAGGCTCCCAACCTTAAGCTGCTTCATTTTAACACATCTAGTGAGCTCTTGTTTTGTATGTGGCCAGTACAATGCTTGCTTTCTTTAAGAGGTCATCCTAATTAGCTAAACTAATGTTGTGGTTATGGCTTTTGTTATTATTAAGCTTTTACATTTTGTAGTTTCTTGTAAAAAATTCTCACGAGAGGTTTCTAATCGTTTCTTTACCATCATAGTCACAAATTTTGAATTTGGATTAATTCAACATGGCCAACTTGTCTAACACTTAGGAGCCATTTGGTTGGGAATAATCTGGCATGAAAAAATGACTTTCATGTCAGATTATCATGTTTGGTATGAAAAGTGAAAGAGAGAGATGGTAAAAAAATTGGTGGCATCATACTTATTTTTCAGAAAGAGATGATAAAATAAATACCATGGAAGGTTGGTATTTGACAAATTTCTGAGTGGTGGTAATCCATATTTGACAAAAATACTCACAATAAAGCTGCATATGTAATCATTGACTTTATTTTAATGTCTTTCAAATTTTATTTAATAAAAAATTTTAATAAAAAATTAAGATGAAAATGATATTATGCAAAAAGTTATGTGATTATAGTCATCGTATAAAAACTAATTGAAGATGATAATACTATTTTAGTATTAAAAAAATTATTTTATATTAAAGGATATATTTATAAATTTTATCATATTTTTATGTAGGATTTTCTCTAATCAAATATAATAATTCTTTTTTGGTATCATTTTTTGAAATAATTTTTTCACCAACTAAATATAGTAAAAAAATTTTTCCTTCGCAATCATTTTTTTAGGTAAATAATTTCCATGAATTATCAGATTATCCCATAATCTGATATATCTCAATCAAATGGATCCTTATAAATTGAATTCTAAAACCCCTTGCATTAGAAATTAAAAAGGAAGCGAGAAAGAGGAATTTCATAAAAAAATAGGCATGTAGATCTAATATAAAAATTATACATATTTTAGAATCTCAAAAGCGTGTTGCTAGCTTGCAGTGATTAGTGAATCCAAACGAAGAGTAGTGCCACTAAAAATTCAGATAATGATGGCAAAGGCATTAACTAATTTGGTCTTATGGGTTTTTTATTTTCCCTAGTATGAAATTTGATATATTGGGAACAATGAAATTTGAAGATGTTTCCCATGATAAGGGATATGATATATGGCTGCATAGCCTACAGTATTATTTGGTTGAGATGGACCGTCAAAAATCGAAACCAAAGGCCGTAATTTCTAAGATTCCGTGCAACTTTTATAAAGTTAGGCATAAAAACGAGTGTCATATAATCTTAAAAGAAGTTTGTAAGAATTCCTGCACTTTGTAGGAATTCTAACCATGACCTGATATACGAGTGTTTTAATGGAAAGTACATATCTTGATAATATACACGTCCATCCCCATCGTGGAGTCTCTTTTACTTATGTTGCCGGTAAACTTAATAAGATCCAGTACAGTTGGTTGGTATCATCTTAGCTAAAATGTTTAAGATACCATAGCTTATAGTTTCCTATAAATGGTAAAAGAAATACTTCAGCCACAACCGACCTCAGTTCGGTTGATTGAGCGGAGGACCGTATTGTTGCAGATCAATCCTTAGGTCGCTAGTTCGAATCCGGCAGGTCGGAAGTTTTTTAAATTTTTTAATAGATTGCCAAGATGTTGGAAAATTGAATTTTATTTTATCATTAATTTATTTTTTGTATTTCATATTTATCATATTTTACCTTATTTTTTCTTTGAAATGTAAATCAGATTGTATGAGTTAGATTTGTCAATGTTGCCCATGTCATAAATACAAAGCACAAAGATGTAGATAAAAAAAATTAATATTTCATATAATGAATTGATATTTAGCACATGGTAACGAATAAATGGATAAATAAAATTTAATATAAACATCAACTTCTCATCAATTCCTTTTATCGTAGAGCAAAGCACAGAGTGTGGAATACTCCATGATTAGAAGTTCATATAATGAATTGATATTTAGCACATTATTACCAATATTAATTTCCAAATCAAATTTAATTTAAATATCAATTTATGCTATACATTGTTGCAAAAGGAACATAACTATATGCAATGACTAAATTAGTATTGTGTGCAAACCTTCAAGAACCTCTTACTGCAGAAATCCTTGCGATCAAGTTAACATGTATGGCACATTTTGATGCTAGGTGGCTGGTTTTCAAAGAAATAATGATCTTATTGAAATTCTCATCTTGCCTAATAAAATCTTCTACGTATCTTAGTTGGAGGAATTTCCTACAATTTGAGTTCTAGACGTCTATTTTTTTTACCATCAGTACACATCATCTGACCATTAAATAGCAAAGCAATTAATAACCGAATGGCATCCAATTGAAAATGAGGCCCAACTCAGCAAAATTATACTGATTACTTTTAGTATAATATTTAAGTTTGGACTAATCTTCCCTTATAACCAGAGCTCCAAAATATCACAGTCCAACGCCAGTTTCCTTTCAGTCATCAAAACAAGGGAAAAACCAGTGAATCAATAGGCTTCACCGTTTTAAAAGCAAAGCAATCTGATGGAACGAAAGCCAGATAAATGAGGCCCATAACAGACAACAGCAAATTCAAACTAATTACAATACCATAACCAAACCGTCCCAATCATAAACAAAGCCATCTAAAATGTTTGAAGTCCCTAACAAGCACTTAAACAGCTAAATATCTCTAAGAAAACACCAAAATAACTGAGGCAACCCCAAGGGCTGCCATGATAACATAAGATTCAGCAGCAGTCTTGAATGAGGCATTCGACCCTGGCGATCCCTGTGGGCCTGACACCGAGCCGGAGCTCGAGCCCGAACCTGTGCCATGGTCGCCACCTGGCTGGGGAGATGGTGCAAGCCCCGGGCCCGGGCTAATGACTTCTGGGTGCACCATGACACGTATGATCATCCTCTCCCCGGCCTCACAGCTGCCAGGCTCCCCACTGATGAAGTAGAAGAAACCATAGCGATCAAACCTGAACGTGGTGTTGCCATCATTGAACTTAAAGAGTGGCTTTGAAGTGTTGCAGTCGTTGTAGTCCCCGTGATCCACCACCAGCACCGAGTCATTCTCGTACTTGAAATCTATGATGTTAAAGAGAAGCCATGAGTCTATAACATATTGAAATCAAACAAACAATTCATTATTAATTATTGCGTTAGTGTTCCAACGAATGAACTCTTTCCAGTGTCATTTACATCTTTGGGAATGCGCTTATATTTCTAAACGCTATAACTAGTAATCCCTACATCATTAAAATGTACTACTATCTCAAAATCTAGCAGTACTCCTATGTAGTCAAGCAAAACAGCTTACACAAGGAATCTCCAACATGGAACCGGTTTCTCGTGGCCCAGTGGTTGAAGGTCTCTGACTCGTTACCGGTGGGCAGCGTCCATCCCCTCGGTCCTCCGACACGGAACTCACGAGTGGATACCGTGGAGATGAGTAGCAGAGAAGTTGAGAGGAAGAAGATGAAGTTGAAACTAGTAGACGAAAGAGTAGCCATTTCTGGAATCAGCAAAGGAGAAAGAAGAAACTATGCTTGAAGTACGGCTTGGGAGTTCATGATAACAATAGTTGTGGAAGGAAGAAGTGGGCTGTTTTAAAAGGAGGGAAGGTGGGAGCAAGGGCAGTTAAGTTGGTTGTATAGCTTCCTCCGTTGAATGAGGCTAAAAGGGAGTGGTAGAGGGGGAGTGGGGCGTACGTGAGAGTGGTGGCAGTTAATATGATGAGTGTGGTGGAACATGCATGACCTTTCTAGATGGTTTGGTGGCGTTGAACAGGTCAGAGCAAGATAGTTTGGTCTTTGTGAAAAGATTTTGTGGTCATGTGTCGGGTATGCGTTTTTTTATGATCAGCATACATGTTTGATGTTTTGAATAGATTCAGTCTTGGGGATTAATTGAATTTTAAATCAGTTAGGTAACTAATATGGTCCATTGCTGCCACAGAATCCAAGCACCGTTTTCTCGGTCATTATGTTGTGCTATGGGCACCCATGTCGACCTTTTGGCTATATGGAGCTCAAGCATGCATGGCGATCCAATGGGAATTCCCAAGAACCAAGAGCAAAGCTGGAGACCTCATAACCAGTTCAATTTAGAGTTGAGAGGAGAAAATGGGAGCAGTGCATAAAGGTTAGGACTGGCTACGAAAGAGTAAGAGTAGCCAAAGCATGCAGTTCCACATAGCATGACACCGATCAGAGCCGGCGCAGAGGGGTATCACAAAATGAACAACACCAAGGCTAAGCTAAACACAGTTCCGAGCATCAGGATATCCAAGCTGAGAACCCAAAAAGATATTAATAACTTCGTTGGGCAAATTTTGGTAACACAGATTTTAAAGAAGTATATATATTCCCTGCACAATTTATTTAGGAAACATATGGTTTGCCTCTTCCCTCGTGCGATTGAGCTTTCATAAGCATAGCAAGGAGACATTGACCCATATTTTCAAAAATGCAGCTGTTCTCGGAAACCAAATAGGGTAAGTGATAAAATAAATAATAATCATCTTACCAAATACCTCGTTTGCTTCACGACTCATCCTTTAGATGCCCTAGCAAAGTATTTGAGGATTGCTAGGGAACAGCAGTCGTACCGCAGGAGAACATGACCGAAAATCTCAGAAAACAATAGCAATGATAGGGGATATGCATCGCTTTATGGTTGTAGCATATATCAGCACGGAAGATGATCGTGAGACATTTTCTAAAGTAGAAGGGCAACTCTTGAATGAACCCAAGTTTCCAAACCCAAACAATATTTTTGACCACCATAGCAGTTGGAGATAGCACCTTGTATAAGTCTTTCGATTTAACTTTGGAGCAAAAACAGCCTTCCCATCCCAACCTAACTTATGCGGATATCATGATGCGGGGATAGCCATAGGGAGGATTCTTCCAATCTAGCACTCACCAAATATCTCCCACTTCCTTTCACCATCTGAGAAGGGATTCATAACTCTCATATTCTCCAATCTACCAAAGTCAATGGTCGTGCGAATCCAAATAAGAACTAGGGATCATGGAGAATATGGACCTACCATCATCAGAGGAAGTTTGCCTCAATAGATAAAGGCAAGATTAAAATACCTGGGTCTCTTACCAACTCAGCCAATTGGTGAGAATGACAAATAATGCTCATTTTATACACATGGGATAAGGATTTACCAATTAGCTATCATGTAGTGCTTCTTTTGGCACCAGCATTGGGGTCATATAATTACTTGCATACTGATCTCCGTTTTTGGTAATAAGATCCTAAAATACATCATGATTCCAATTAACACTCTTTCGTCGGTACAATTCTGTTGGGGTATCAGCTACTCTGATACCACTTGTTAAGAATTTAATACCGGCGAATTGCGATAGGAAGAAAGAAGAAAACAAAATAAGAAAAGCAATCAAGTACATGGATCAGTCCAAGGACTCGTCTCTATGGGGCATACAAAGCTCCACTATGAAAGAAAAAAATAGGTACAAGAGGAGAACACCCACTCTCAACTCACCATGCATAAATCTTTCTCAACTAGAAGCTATCCTCACAAAAGCTGTCTCAGAATTTCAAGAAAACTATCAGAAGCTACAAGATGATCTGCCCTCACAGCCTCCATGCTAAATGTTATGCACCTGTTGTTTCTCTCTCTCACGGACTGCATGTACTTGACGCTCTATCAAGTTTCTCTCGACGATTGTCTGAGTCTCTCTACATGCCTTTCACGCCACATGTGCCACCCTACTGCTCCACAGCATCTCAATCCTTTAAATAGGATGAGAATTCTCTTCTCAGTAGTTCACAGGAGTCCTAACATGACTCTTTCTCTTAATATGAGTCGAACATGATCTTGATGGAGTCTTAGAATATTTTCAACCTTCAGATCATGGCCGCAACCCTCCATGGCTGCTGGATCCTGTGGTCCACGTGCAACTCTCGTAGACCCTTTGGATTAATCACAATTCGAGTCCAAATAGAAAATTCCATCCTATTCTGTTTGTTTCTATCGAGCTGGCTCTGTCAGGGGTCTAGCTAGCTCGACTGCATCTCGTCTGAACTCCTATTTTCTATCTATCTGAGAGGGCTAGCTCGACTATGGTTCGAGCTGGCTCGATCTCAGTCCGAGCCGACTCAATCCCGTATCCGAGCCAATTCGACTGCTTGCTGATACTGATTCTTTTCTACTATGGATCGAATTCGAGGCGTCAAATTCTAACAATCTCCACCTCGACTCGACATTCGGCCTCCACCTGACTTTGAGAGCTTGTGATCCGTCTCACCCCCCATGCGCTGGGGCATGCCTGCTGTCTCATGGATGGGCAAATGTGAGAGTCGAGCTAGGCCGCTCAATCCCACCTCCATCATGGGCTGTATCCATTTTGACCAAAGACCTGCTCGAGGAAGTCTCCTACGGTAATACGAACTTCACTCTACGACGTCGCCTCTCATTCTTCTGAGTCTTCCATCTCGTGCCCGATCTACCTTCACCTTGAGCTCCACCTCACACTGGACTCCCTCTGGCTTCTGAAGCGCCATCTTGCACTGAGCTCTCTGTCAGATAGTAATATCCTCTTATCTTCTTTTTCTCCTCCAATATCATCCTATCACCGCATATGATCTTCGATCAGAATTCCATTATCAGCTATCCACCTATAGCCATTTGAATCCGGTCTGCTAAGTAAAATAAGATTTCGTTAGAAATCGAATATGTATCAGACCTTCCCCAATCTTCTCACTGCATCATCATGTGTCCTCCAACTGATCATCCCGATGTCTTTGATTGCATAACTCGATCCATCCGATAGATAAACAGTACCCTCACTGCTCTCTAAAAAGTCAAACTGCTCTTCTCTATAATAAACATGATATGTGCATGCAGAATCTAAAATCCACTGCTGAAAAAAAGTAGATACTTCATCAGATATCTTCAGGACATCATCCTCTGACTCTCTACTGGTCGTTGCTACAGTAGCCCTCGTTCGATCATTGAGTTATGAAAAATTTTTGAATCGATGCTCCAACTTGTCGTACCTGTAGCATCTGATCTTGCTTTGGTCCCTCATCTTGGACCTAGATCATCCTCCTCGCAATCCTCTGCCACTCCGTCTAGTGCCTCCTGCTTCTTCAAAAATCATCAAAGCTGAGCTACCATCATCTGAGCTCGAAGCTAGGTTCTTCCTCCTAAGAATCTCATTCTGGAGTATCGCTATAGTGATCTCGTCCATCTTAATGGTGCTTTTTTTCACTAGAAGAGTAGTCACCAAGGATTCATATGGAGGGAGAAGCAATGCTAGTAAGACCAACGTCCTAATCTTCTTCTCAATTTTTTTGCCAATGTTGAGGAGGTCGGTGAGGATCTTCTGAAAGTTGAATAGATGCACCCGCATGCTCTGGTCTTCATCCATCCACAGCTGATAGAACTACCTCTAAAAAAATAGCATATTCGTGAGTGACTTCGTCATATACAACTCCTCGAGCTTCAACCACAGCATCATCGAAAAAGTCTCATCAAGACATGAATCACGACATCATCCACTAGGTACAAGCAGATTATGCTCACTGCCTGCATATGGATCCACTTTTAATCCTTCACCTCCATGGTGGCTGGCATATTGTCGTACAAGAGAGCGTCAATCAATCCATGTTGGATGAGGACATCCTTTATCTTTGCTTACCATAAGAAGAAATTATCCTTTTCATCGAACCTATTGATCTCCACCTTGATCGTGCTTGTCTTCTCCATATTCTTCAATCTCTATCCACTGCTATAATTTACGCGCTCCGGTACTAACTGACTCTGATATCAATCTATTGGGATATCAGCTACTCTGATATCACTTGTTAAGAATCTAATACCAGCAAATTATGATAGAAAGATAGAAGAAAATAAAATAAAAAAAGTAATCAAATACGTGAATTAGCCCAAGGGCTCGCCTTCATAGGACATGCAAAGCTCCACTATGAAAGAAAAAAATAGATACAAGAGAAGAACATCCACTCTTAATATCGTACATAAATTTTTCTCAACTAGAAGCTATCCTCATAAAAGCTCTTTCAGAATTTTAAGAAGATCCTCAGAAACTACAAGATGCTCTATTCTCACACCCTCCTTGTCGGATGCTATGCACCTGTTGCTTCTCTTTCTCACAGGATGCACATACTCGGTGCTCTACCAAGCTCCTCTCGATGGTTGTCTGAGCCTCTTTACGTGCTTCGCACACCATAAGTGCCATCCTACTGCTCCACAACACCTCAGTTCTTTAAATAGGATAAGAATCCTCTTTTCAGTAGTTCATAGGAGTCCTAACATAGCTCTTTCTTCTAATATAAGTCGAATATAATCTTGATGAAGTCTTAAAATATTTTTCAATCTTCAGATCATGACTGCAATCCTCCATGACCATTGGATCCTATGGTCTACGCGCAACTCCTGTAGATCCTTTGGATTAATCATAATTCAAATCCAAACAGAAAACTCCATCCTATTCTGTTCATTTTCGTCGAGCCAGCTCTATCAGGAGTTGAGCTGGCTTGACTACATCTCGTTCGAACTTCTACTTTCTATCTACCTAAGAGGGCCGGCTCGACTGTGGTTCGAACTGGCTTGATCTCAGCTTGAGCCGATTCGATCCCATATTCGAGGCAGCTCGACTACTTGCTGATACTGATTCTCCTCTACTGTGGATCGAATTCGAGGCATCAAATTCTAACAAATTCTTCACCATCATTTTTCCAAGAAAGAAAAGCTAAAGTCTATAAGGTTGATAACTAAGAATGCATTTCAATATTTTTTTTTACAAATCACTTCCCAAATAATAGAAGTTATCAAACATAACTATTAACAATCAAAATATTACTATTTTGGATAAAATGATGCAAAACTCCATCAATTTTTGTAGCTATCCATGATGAAAAAGCAAAAATATTGGTAGATAAATGTATAGTATTATGAAATTAAATTAATTAATTAATTACTTTCTCAATTAATGTGATCATCCAATCATTTTTAAAATATTGTTGATCCTTTGTGCACCCAATCTATCATGTTGGATGTGAATGAGTGGTTAGTATGCTAGGTTAGTCCTTGCCAAACAAGTTAATGCTAATGCTCCACTAATGGACCAACAATCAAGATTTTTAGGTTCAACATTTCAAAAGAAAAGGACTTTCATGAATTTAGGTCAAAGCAAAATATATTAGATATATGCATGCATAAAGACAAAAATTATGCTCCTAAAATAATATCCTTTCTGTAAATAAATGAAAGTTATAAGGTATTGCTTCATTATGCAAGGCATGTCATGAAAGACCAAAATGATGGATAAAACTCATATTAGATTAGATGGTCATTTCAAGGGGGACCACCAAAATGCATCATTTGGGCTTGACAAGGATAAATATAATTTTTGTTATTGATGTGTTGGTTAGGTTTTTATGCACCTTTGTGCTATCTAGCTTTTACATTGAGTGAGGTGATGTCATTCATTATGGTGTTTGACCTACTTGATGGTAATATTTCTAATATGATTACTTTGTGATGGATGCGTTTATATGTTCAATGTGTGCTTATTCTTTCGCATTAAAATTTAATAGGATATGTTAGCTCCACTAACAATGCCTTAATGAGTTTGGAAACTTGTATATCTACATCATGTTTCTTGCTATAGGTGCAACTTCATAATATTCTCCATATGCCACTCTTTGAATGGCTTTGGTTGGCATTTGAAATGATGGCTCTATTAATCCATGCGCAAACATTTGCACTTAGATACAAAAGTTGATGAGATGTGCCATATTTTTCCACTTTTGTAATAGACCAACACGGCTTCTATGTTCCTTATGTTTGATCAATCTATTGCATTTTATGTTAATTAATGTCTGCACTAGACACAATAACCCATAAATTCATGCACTATTGGATGTTAATTTATCACTAGTGAGTCCATATATTTTGTCATAAGTTTGGATTAATGCATGAGTTGAATTTTGGATTATTGATCTTTATTCTTCGTATTCAACATTAAGCCTACATCACATTCACAACCCCAATAGAAGAAACTTTTAAAAAATTTTATTTCAACCCTAGTGACTTTTAAAAATTAAATTAACATTCTCAATGCTTGTCAATAATGCCAATAGAACAAAAATATAAGGTATCTTGCTAGTTCATGGAATAATAAAAATGTTTATGCTGCCATATTTTGGGTAAGAAATTAGTTTATCTTATTATATATCTTTCAAAATCAAACTTTTTTAAGATACTTTTCTCCTCACTTCCATGAAAATTGTAAAATAATGTCGTTTTGTTATCATCAATTTTTTTTATAATAATAGCCATTCATAGCCATTGCGTCTTTTCTCAATACTAGATAAACCTATTTAGCTAGAGCAAAAATAGATAAGTACCAGCTACTATTTCCATTTCAATAGAAAGTAATGATTATAGAGTGGATTGTTATTGAAATCTTGCAAAAAGAGAGAAGAAAATGAATGGCCATCACCAGTAAATCTTGGGACAAACATTGATAGCGATCTTCACACTTCACATTCAATATCATTGCCAAACAATTCAAGCCTACATCACTTTCACACACCCCCTTCCCCAAAAACAAACTTTTGGAAAATTTAATTTGAACCATAATGCCATTCATAACATTAGAAAATAAAAATTAAGATTATAAATCCATGTCAATTTTGCTAATAGAATAAGATGTCATCCACAAAATAAAAATATACCTGGCTATTTCATGGAATAATAAAAATGTTTATGTTGCAATATTTGGAATAAGAAATTTGATTTGTCATGTCATATTTTTTTTTTCCAAAATCAAACTTAATTAAGATACTTTTTTCCCTATTTCTATGATAGTTGTGAAATGATATTGTTTGTTACTATTAACTAGTTTTATTATTATGATAGCTATTAATAATCATTATAAGTCTTTATTTTAATCCTGGATAAACCTAGTTTAGCCAGGGCAAAATTGGATAAGCTCAACTATTGTTTCCATTACAACAAAAAATAATGATCATGGAGCGTGTCTTTTAGTGAAATCTTTAGAAAAAAGAGAGAAGAAAACAAAAGGTGGCCGCCATTAATTTTTTTGGGCAAACATAAGATGATAGCCCAAATATTGATAAATGTCTTCGCATTCAATGCCAAACTATTCAAGCCTACATCACTTTCACACCCCAATCCAACCAAAAGGAAAAAAGAAAAAAAGAAAGAAACTTTCATTTGAACCCTAATGCCATTGATAACATGAAAAAGATAAAATTAGGATTCTCAGTTCATGTCAATATATATTGCTAATAGAATAAGATGGTATGATCCACAAAAGATGAATATATCTAGCTACTTCATGAAATGATTAAAATGTGTATGTTGCCAAATTTTGTATGAGAAATTTGATTTATGCTGTCATATATTTATTCAAAATCAAATTTCATGAAGATACTTCTGCTTCCTATTTGCATGACAATGGTAAAAATAATATCATTTTATGATTTTTAATTATTTTTTTTTTATAATGATGACTATCAGTAGTCATTTTTTATTTATCTTAATCCTAGATAAATCCAATTCAGCTAGAGACGATAAACGGTTATTATTTCTATTACAACAGAAAATAATGATTATGGAGCGGGTCCGTTATTAAAATCTTGAGAAAAAAGGAGAAAGAAAGCCAATGGCCACCACCATTTAATCCATAACATGAACCCACCTCAATCCAAAGGTGAGGATCATGAATTTTGTTACATTAGAACTTGACTAGCTCACAAGGCCCATGTCGCAACATCTGACCACTTCCTCGTGTAGTCCGAACAGGGTCCCCACCTGGCAACCTGCGACAGCCGGTCACCATCACAAACCTCTAATTTTAGACCACCATTTATGGCCCCCTCCCCCTCCCTGCCTTCTAATTAAACCCCCTCTGGCCAAGAGGCCGTTTCGGGAGCGCATTTAAAGGCTGCCAACCCATAACCGCAACCAATTCCGTATGGTATCCGTCTCCCTCCCTCTCCCCCGGCAACTGTCACTGCCTGCCTGCGACCAAAAACGACTCAGTTGCATTCTTTTAGCACGGTGGGCGGGACCACTACTTGGCCGGTTATCTTCATCGCAAACCGTCTCCACCTCTCACGAGAATGTCTATATAAGCAGGGCTTTCTATATGGTCATTTTAATATGTATACCAGTTCTAGCCTCTCATCAAATTGTCTATATAAGCATGCCTCTTTCTATGGTTCATGGACTGGCTTGCCTATTTGTTCGTTTCCATGGGTCTTTCTTATTTTTCCTCTTTTCTTACTTTTCTCTTCATATTATGTTGTTTTTTTCAGGCTTTTGTTCACAACATCATTGTTTGATTTTATAACTCTTTTTTGAACATGTGTTCCGTTTGCATCTGTTAAGGTGATACATATAATCAAAATGAGATCGTTTTTGTTTTTGAGAAAATGTCTCTAACTTCTTCAAAACAGCAAGTAGTTCTCACTTTCATCCCTTTAGATTAGTATATATTAACGTGGCAAGAGAGATTTTTTTCAGTGTAGGAAATATAGTTGGAAACGTTTTTTTTTTCTTTTTTTTCCTTTATAGTTGCATCTCATAAGTTAATCTGTATAAACATGGAGAGATCTTTCAGTACAAGCATTCGATTGTGTACTTCAAAACGATTTTTCTTTTTGTTAATCTTTTACTTACATCTGTTATATATAATATATATGATTAATCTATATGAACGGGAGAGGATGATTTCAGTATCGAAAAATGGTTGCATATTTTTTTGAGCAAAATGATGGCACGTGTCTTCAAAAGTAATTTTTCGGAATCTTCTCTATTACCTCTTTGCTGGTTTGGAAATGTTGAAGATTAGTCATGATGTAATGATATGTTACTTGGAAGTGTTGTTCCCCCTTTTTTGTATTGGTTTTGGTCTAAATTAACCTTAAGGAGTCGACAATCATAGGGGAGTTTCTCCAGCATTCAAACACGAGTTGTCACTAGTATTTTAGTTTCGGTAATATTTATGAGCATCCATACATGTTCGCATACATAATAAGCATATGGTGTTTTTTTTTTTTCCTGATGGAGAGCACATGGCAAATCAAACATGTAGATGAATAGAAAACTAATGTAAAGAAAAATAAATCTACGGATACATAACATGAAATCATGAACATGAACCCTATATAATAGGGATACGTGCATTCCTTCACTTAACTCTGGTTTTTCCATAAAAAAATATACTTTGATTATGTGGATTTTTTCCCCTTAGTTATGCTGACGTGTAGGAATAGGATGGGTTTGTTTCATGATCTTCATACATCAGCCTGATGGCTGATTAAATGAGTGTACGTTAAATGCCTTTGATGTGTGTCATATATATATTCCACATGCATGCATGCATGTAATTTTCCACATTTGAAGGTGGTACTTTCTAATACAGGATCCAGAAGGGTGGATCTCTAGATGATAGAGATGACAGAAGAGAGAGAGCACAGCCCGACATCGGCGAAAGAAGCAGTTCGCCCTTGGGGGGATTGTGCTCTCTCTTCTTTCTGTCATCACCATCTGTAGGGTCTTTGCCTGCGCTTTTTTGAAGCCCTAGTCTTCTTTGATAGCAGTTGGTTTACTCTTGGATTCACAGCCATCTTTTCAAGGACTCAAGGTGAGGAATATTTCTTCAAATCCGTCTCTATTTTATTTCAGACATATCCAGAGTTAAATCTAAGGATTAATGGACTGGTGTAGGATTCAAAAAGACCTGTCGGTTTATTGCAGTTGGCACGTGGAAAGGAAGCCTCCATGGTTGCAGTTGTTGATGGTGGTCTTTGCTTGTTTAATTAATGTTCATCTTTTTTCGTCTCTCTAATTTTTAATAATAATAAAAATAAATTAATATTTGCTATTATGTCTCGATAGAAACACATTTATTTTTAATTAGTTGAAGATGCTGAGCTCAGCAAGGTGTATTACTTCTTAAAGATGGAACTGAGGAGATGTGAAAGTGAGAACGGGATACATCTAACGGTGGAGACATGGAGTTGGTCGTGTAGTTTTTATTATATTTTATTTTATTTTATTTTTTTTCAGTAGCAAGTTAAATTGGTCTTCTCAGGTGAACATGTACATGTCTAATTTTTTATCTTTGTATTTAGTTGTTTGTGCGATAGAAATTTTATTGCTCGATGAAGAAAATGACTTAACATTATATCTGTATGATATGGGTGGTTGGATTCAACCTCCCAACCTTTCCATCAAAAATAAAAAAAATTATATCTACATGAATTATCTTAATGCCAAATTAATATCTCCCAGAAAGGTAAAATGATTAGAAAAAGCATACTTATCTACGTATGTACATACAGACGTATGAATGCATGCACACATACAACTATATATATATATATATATATATATATTGGACCATCAACTTTAAGATAGAGAAATTTGATTCATTTTTTATGTTGTACTGGATTAGACCTGGTTGACACTATGGGAGATCTCGATCCAACCACAAATAGAATGTGAGTGTAGACTATAGATCCAAACCATCTCTTTATATTAGGTTATGATCAAATTTCAGGGATCTTAAACGTATTTCCATCTCTATTTCAGTCAAACACGGACATAAATCTTCGTTTGACTTCATGGCTCAGTTTAGGGCCATTTATGTTCTCCATCTCAAAGTGGTCGGCGGAAGGTGACAATTTTTTGTATATTGGAATCAATAAATACGGTTCATGCAGTTGCGTTTGTTTTCTAGTAAACCCACCAGCAACCAGTCAGCTCAATCTGCTAGGGTAGTTTAAATAACTGGCATAAGCCTTGATATAGGGGTCACGCGTTATTTTGGGCAGCTGGATGCCTATTACCATTTTTACCTCTGAGAAAGGGCTTGACATCTATCGTTGCTACCCTTCGGCATTCCAAGTAGATACATAATTCTGGAAAAAAATTATTCCTAGATTAAGTGGTTTATTAATTTAGACATTTGAGAACTTACTTGTATACATACAGTGATTTATAAAATTTAAAAACTTTTGGGGCATATCATGCAACTATCATCGCTAGGATTTGTTATCAAGTGTTTCAGAAAAATTCAAATGATCATTATGATTTTTCTAATTATATCTAACAATGGTTGAAGGTAATGTGAAAAGTTTCATCCAACAGTACCATGGTAGGTAGGTTTCAGATAGAAATAAAAGAAGATATTTGAATGAACTAGGTTGAAATTTTGAAAGGTCAATAGACAGATCGCAGTTGAAACTAGAAATAACCATTCAACAACTATTTGGGGTCGGCTCGGTGATTATGTATATATTACATCAACGTGCCATCGACTGCAGGAATTTTGGACTTTTGACATTATTAGATAAATGTTATGCAGCTGCTTGTCGTATTAGTACTTTAATAATCTAATGTGATTTGTAAATGTAATTGTTGCACGTCTTTTACTACCATGTGCTTCAGGGAGGATGAACCACCATCAGAAATGCATTTCTTGGAATTGAAGATCTGAAGACTAATTTGCGAGCATATGGAGATCTCTGTATGTGAATGGCATGATTGCGGTACTACTTAATGTGCCATAGAAAGCTGGTTCAGTTGCTGACTTGCTGTAAGATTGGCAATGCAGAGAATCAAGCAGCAGTATCCCTCCATGGAGAGATCTAACACAATCCCTATTGCGAGAGGGGAAAATATTTTGACTTCTAATTAAGCTTTAGACGGACATTATGGAATCTTTAAGGGACCGAATGATGGAGATAATAGGATTTCCAGCCAGCACCTGATTTGGGACGGACTTCTAGATCAAATGACTTACATCTCAAGAATAAAAGCGGCTGCCTTTTCGTCTTATGACCCATTTCTTATGTTGAGTAATTCTTTGTGCACCGCATATAATGCAATAAAATTAGCATGGAGCGCACCATTTCATCGTATTGGATCACGTAGCATAAATGATAATAGAACAGCATTTAATATCACTCAACTTTTTTTCCATCAGATTTTTACTGATAAAAATATCCATTACCTCCATATAATATGACAGAAAATCATAATAAGATAACGAAAAGTCATATTAATTAATAGAAAGTCATATATATTGTTTAGGATGTCATATATATTAATAGAAAGTCATATTAAATCATAATAAAGCAACAGAAAATCATATTGTTTAGAATGTCATATATATTAATAGGAAGTTATAGGAAGTCATAGCAATCAATAGAAAGTCATATAAAGACATAAGAAGTTATATATACTATTTAGGATGTCATATATATTAAAAAAAATCATATAAAGTATCATAAAGCTATATATAATATCAAGAATATCATAAATATTCATAAAAAGTCATATATATTCTTCAGGATATCATATATATTTACAGAAAGTCAGGTAAGACACTAGGAAGCCATATATAATGTTCAAAATGTCATATATAATGTTAAGAATGTCATATATATTCATAGGATATTATATATATTTATAGGAAATCATATAAGATATTAAGAAGACATATCAGGATGTCATATATATTCACAAAAAGTCATACATTTTTTTCAGAATGTCATATATATTAATAAAAAGTTATATAAAGTATTAGAAAGTCATATATATTGTTTAAGATGTCATATATATTCATAAGAAATGATATATACTGTTTATGATGTCATATATATTCACATGATAAGATTTTAGGAAGTCATAATATATTCATAGAAAGTCATAATAACCATAGATTATTACATAAAAAGATAGAAAGTCATAAATGTTATTCAAAATATCATAGAATGTTATAAATATAGTTCAAGATATATGTATGTGTGTGTGTGTATATGCATTTATAGAAAATCATATAAGGCATAATAGAAGGAAAGGATATTTTTATCACAAAAAATTTAATGGAAAAAAAAGCTAAACGGCATCAAATGATATTTCATTATTACTTGCACTACGTAGTCCAATATAATTAGATAGTACACTCCATATCAATTTTATTACACTGCATACGATATACAAAAACTTTCTTATCTTATGTTTGGACTACCTATTTATTCATTATCATCATTTTCTATGAAAAGTTGATGACACTCATGCATATAACGATAAATTTTGTTAAGTTTTCTATGAAAAGTTTATCTGAAAATGTTGATCCAAGTCTGTAGGCTGTAACTGTCGTGCACGAAGATGGGATTTATTTTATCCTTGACGGTTCAAACTACACTTAGAAATGTTTGTTAAAAACCAGCATGACCACTCAATTAAGATGAAAGACTCTTTCTTATACGGTTGAAAAATGTTCTTTAGCTCATCCTTAGTCCTTCAAGAGCATGATATGCCTGGTACCTATGCATGTTTCATCAACTTCCTATTCCACACAACTCTACTAGCCTAAAAAAACCTTCTTCTTGCTCTGGTTTTGAGGAGTGCATTTTATGCATGCATCTGAATGGCCCACGCATGACCAGGACATCATGCTCCATCACTGATGCTGTGTCATATGGACAAGTTTGTTACATCTCACATATTGCACATAGACTCTGCTGTGCATACAATACAATGCACCACACAAATGCGATACATCGCATACATCATCTACCATGCGATGGATGACTGCACGTGGCCATGCGTGGCATGCAGTGCATCAACATGTGACTATCAATTGCATGATGGACAGTATATGCTGTGCACCGCACCATGCAATGCACAGCAAAGGATCCGTGCTCTCTAGTGTTAAGGAATTTGAGAATGCTGCTTGTGACTTGTGTACAATTAGCTGTTCATCTTCAAGCACGGCATTATGTGCATTCTAACAAGCTTAATACTAGTCTCTATAATAGTAAAGCTATTTCCCGCATGTCGCAACAGCATTCACATCACCATCTTTCTTAGATCGTTAATTGGGGTCTAGAAAGTGCTCCTTTTGGCTCTCTAACTTGAGAAAACCACAATTACATACAATGAAAAATAGTGCATCTGCAAACCCTCCAAGCACATCATCATTAAAAGACACAGTCTCATATCTGATTTGAACACTTGACACATGAAATCAAAATATTGCACCAGTTATATGTAAATAGTGCATCCTCATATTTACAGAAATTTTTGCAGAAAAATGGAGCACATACCTTGCTGACAGCTATGCTTTCAATTGTACAGGTCCCCATTTAATAGCAGGAAACAAATTAGCTTAACCTGGAAAGATTTTGAGGTTCATCTTCAAGCGTAGGTGCATCCTGATTTCACCGAGGTTCATGCATGGAAACCGGGATTCATAGAACTTAGAAAGATCCCATCCAAACCAGCCTTAAGGTTCATGATTCGTATGAATATTGGTGGAGATTAATAACAGGAAAGGAAGAAGCCAATTACATCCCGATCATAATATGAGCAGAGGTAGGAAATTTAATTCACCAAAATAAAAGGTAGAAAATTACGATTGCCTGTAAAGTTATTGACTGTAAGGTATCTCTATTTGCAGGGCAACTTTTCAACATTGTTGCAGAACGATTGAGATTCAAGAGACTGAGGAACTGTGAAAAACTAAAGCTCCAAAGATAAAACTTACATATCTGAAATTCCACTAATTTCGAAATACAATGCCATAGGTGATATAGATCTTTGGTGAATGCATCAAAAAACCAACACCATCTTAGAGAGCAGGCAATCAATAAAGAGTGAGACATTCCCACTCCACAAATAAATCACCTTCAAGTTGCCTGATGGTAATACAATAGATAATCAGATAATCTCAGGCAAATGGAACAAAAAAATGCACTGCAGCCTGTCTACGGGACATCATCATGTATTCTGACCTGCTTTACTAATAATGAATTGGAAGCATGTAAAGAATCTAAAATATCTTGACATGAAACTTGGTGATGAGATTGCCTTTTGGGATCATTTTTCTTTCCAGTAACCTGTTTCACAACAGGCAAACCGTCTCCTGGCATATATTCACTATTACTAGCAAATTTCTGGGTTTTCCCACTCCCATTTTCCACTTTGGTCTTCCAGCTGATGCCAACTGCTTCAGCTTGATCCACAAACAAAACCTTTGATACAGAAGAGCTGCAGATATCCCTATAAGTCTCATAATTACCAGCACGGGTGTTGCCACCTTCCAATAGCTTTGCAAGAGGGTGCAACACCGATATCGGGTCATCATTGGTCTCCAAATTATACTTCAAAATCACAAAATCATTCACTAACTCCTCCTTGCTGAACTGAATAAGCGCAGCTGTTGAATCTAGGAAAAAAATTGATGTGATGGAACCTGGACCAAAAACTTTACATACACACTCCTTCAAATCCTTAGGCTTGATATTAGATGGAAATCCCCAGACAAGGACAATGTTTGAAAACACTATCTGAGGATATCTACGCTTGTAACTTGAATCAGGATTCTCAATTCCTGTACTCAGATCAATGACTGTTCCACTGTTCCAGCTGGGGTATAGAAGATTCATATAGTTCTTGATCTTATCATTTTTGGAAAAATCAATTGATTGAGAGTGGAGTTCAAATTTCATGCCCAAGTGACTGCATGCCTGAGCAAAGACACATCCAGTCATAAAAGCATCATACCCTGCTTCATGCTTCGCACCTGAGTTAAAGCAAGATGACCTGCAGGAGAAAACACAAATAGAAACCCATAATTTTTACTTATAGTTACAGAGTTAAGAGCACAACACAGGTAGGTCATTGGGCTATTTTATCTTTTTCCTGTTGCATTTTGCATGACTAGTCAAAAGCACTACAAGAAAAGACATTTAAATAACAAATCAACAGCTAATACTCTAAAAGCAAATAGAAAAGCAGACACTATGCCTGCATCACTAGGCAATAGATTGATCCTAAACTATAAGCACAGGCCTCCCAATGAAGCACTGTGCAACAGAAAATGCTGCATCTTATACAGTAGTAACCGTTTCAATCTCTACAAGCTAAAAAAAGGATCTCCTGCAGGTATTGTTTTAATCATCTCTATTATGAGGAAAACTGATGCATAATGCATGTTTTATTACTGTACAAATATATGCAGATATACAAACAAACGCTATAGTTGTGAAGTTTTTCCATTTGGCTGAAAGGAGAGCAAGACTGCATAACACAATTGGCAAGCCTATGAAAATTGGTTCTGCAGCCATACATGTAAGTTTTCTACAGAAATGCAGAAACAAAATTTTCTTTCCCCTACAATGGAGAATAGTAACAAGTAGATGCAAGAATGGTAATTTAATATATATTTTTAAACAGTTATTTTTGGTAAACAATAAGTTGAAACTATGACCAATGAAGGTCATTGTTACTCTGGATCAAAATGAGATGGAAGGGCTGAGGGTGTGCACTTTATGCCTTTTCAGATTCATAAATGCCAACTTGCATTAATGATCTAGAAGTAAACACTATCAATCATATAAGCAGTTACATGGAACATGTGCAATGGTTCTCACAAAACGAGAAATATTTCCACAAAAGTGAGCATGAAGAGTATACCCAGTTTCATCGGCTTGGACGTCAACTTTCACATAAGAATTAGAAGCAACATGCTGGGATGGAGAGGAAACTCTAGGGCACAACAGGGAAAAAGCTGAAGAGAGTGATTTGCTACTCCTTTTCATCAGATACTGAATTATATGGCTGGAGTTCAGGAGATGCTTGGTGTCGATCATGCGTGGGAAGTTTTTGTGCACAGCTAATGCAAATTCGACCATTGATGAAGGGAGAGGACCGAAAAATTTGCAATAAATATGCGCAATATCTGTTTCATGTGAAAGAAGCGGCTGAGAAAGACATGGTAGATATATATGCAAATATAAAAATAATTTGAGAGAAATGGTGACGATGCTACCACCTAAGGTCAAACATGGGACCTTCCCCCAGCTTACATGCCGATGACAGGTGGCAACCAACAGAAAACCATACTGTTAGCAACAGGTGCAAATACAGTTATATAAAAGAGATGTACCTAAAAAACAATTGTGACCAACAATCAGTTTTTCTTCTGATGTGAGAAGATCTATAACATGGCGAAATCCCACAGCTGACCTAACCCTTGCTTCAGTATTCCTGAGTAGATCTTCCTGGACCTCCTTCTGTGAAATAGGAATGCCAATTCTTACTATATTTGTTATGCAGAAACAAAGAAACAAATTTAGAAGACGGGTCCTAAAAGCAGTTACCTTCCTTGTCCTACATAAAGGAAACAGCTAACAATATCACCATTAAACAACTGCTTGAAATAATTGGATGCTTCTTTAAATTAATAATTTCAATTTCCTTATACCATCCAAAATAAGTATTGCAATCTTCAGATTAAGGTAGTACAAGAAGGTTCAGCATATGAGAACACTAGTTGTTAGTTTTCAAGACCATAGGATTCTTGCTGGGCCTTATTTTTCCTTTTTGCAAGGACGACATTGGCAGCATCAGCGAATATGCTCAATTCGCAGATCTAGTAGACTTATTTTTTGTATCAATTTAATAAACACAATCATTCAGATGCAAAACGAAAGAAAATCTAACACCAATTTCTTTTCAATGGAGAAATAAGAGAGCTTCCAGAGTCCAGACCATATAGAAATTTCATTACCTAGAAGAGTAAATTAATAATTTTTCATGGGAAAATTTTTTTTTCCAGCAAAGTTATCCACCATCAAAAAACAGAAATTTGCCTCCAGACTGGCTAGCACCATATATCCTGATACTGGCTAATCAATTTAGGAATTTGGGACTAGAGATTGAATGGGAACAGATGTAGTTAGCCAATTTATAATAAAAACCAAATATTTTGCATTCTTTTTTGTATCATACTCTGAGAGATGCCTTGTCCTCCTCGGAGTCTGTGTATACTACTATCTTTCTCCAAGTGGCATTTTCATCAACAGAACGGACATATACAAGGTCTTTGAAGTGCTTTCTTAAAACCTGTGGACTCAGAAACAAATAGTCAGCAGAATCACATGATAATACATTTCAGAATATAAACCTAAGCTGCTGTGCTGTTACGAAGAAAGGAAAAACAGCATTTCTGGAATCCATAGTTGATGAAAATGAACAGTTGATTAAGTAAAGAATTCAGAGGATATTAACTCCTGCTCAATATCTTAGTATCAGTATGTTTCTTGAATTTCAGGTTATTGATTGAAATCTAGTTTTACAGCCATTGATTGCCTAAAAAATCTCACTGATCGGAATGATTATCATAAATGATAGGGCAGGTAGGAATCTTTGTGACTGAATAGCATCTACCATCAGCTTTTTCCTCAACAACCACCATGCCCTGTATTGTGGCACTTTCCTTCCATATTTAATGCATAGTGAATATGATGCACATGCTTGCAGTGAATGAGATGGGAAAAGTTCATAACAGATACTGCACTTCTACAAAAATAGCTGCAGGCCCATTTGAGTATGATATCTAATCTTGTGATTGGAGTTGGAAAGATAAACCTCATTTTCTTAAACTGGAGATGAATCATGCATTATTGCATCAAGGATTGTAATCAAATAGGTATAACTTAAAAAATCCTGATGTCTATTGCCATCTTTCATTAGCATAATTCTAATCATAAATTAAATCATTAACATCACCAGATATTGTTTTGGTGAAGAGGTGAACATCATAGATTCCAATTTTATTTAGATCAAAATCAGATTACAGAAACTTCTTTTTTTTTTTTTTTTGCCAGGATATCATAGAATAGGCTGAAATGAAGTCCCAAAATCACCAAGCCAACAAAAGAACAGAGCCAAGTACATATTGCAATTTAATCTAGATGCAAAATAACATCACTGAAACACTTGTCATGCAATCTTGGGAACATATCATATAAGAAATTAGGATGAACTGGCCATCCTAACACCAAGGCCTTGAAATTTGCAACCAAATCGATATCATAACCCAGAAATAAATGCATAATTTAATTTTGATGGAAACATTAAAATTGAGGAGACAGTGCCGGAGAATGGAGATGTATCATACAGTGCATAGCAACTAGAAAGACTATTGGGTAACAAGTTTTGAAGATTAATGTGTAGACTACAGGGAAAAGAAGTTCTCATCAGAACTAGAAGAAAATCAGAATCACATAAAGACTTGTTCAATTCTCCAAGATATAGCCATGTTGATTATCAAACTATATAAAATGTAAAACAAAATTAATTACCAGCTGAATCAACTTCAGTTGGTGGGAGCTGAAGCCATCAAGCAAAACTGCTGGACGCATCTTAAAGAAAACTGTCTGAAATTGCATTTTATTACTATCAGAATTTTCTTCCAAAGGAGAGTTCTTGGCTGGACTCTTTATTAATTTATCACACCATTGGTGGAATCTGTTCTTCATCCGTTCAGTGAAAAGAAGATCAGCAGTACTCAATAATGGTATTTCTACATGCTCTTCCAGGTTATATAAGGAATTATTGAATTCATCCTTGTATGCTGAAGATAAAGTCTGCAGAGCTTCTGCCTCTTGTGCTCTGGATAAATAAGATATTCCTGAGATTATCCAAATGCTGTAAATACATGAAGAATATAAGCATTTAACAGTATCTTGTTAATGAAGACTGATCAGGTGTATGACCATAAGAACAATATTATAATTAACTACAATTGTGTCAGGAAGATCAACTAATATATATATGGCACTAGCACACTCGGCAGTAGGTGCTTTCATACCACCGGACACTCTGATGGTAGACCACATATCATTATCTTCCCCAGTAACATTGGCAGAAACTTGAAGATGCAGAATACAAAAAAAGATGAGCATCATTAATATATCCTCTTAATTGAGACCATTACACTAGCAATGAATACTAAAAACTATCTGAGAGCATGGAGCAAATTATTCCAGACCTTCATGGATACACGCATTGAAATCAAATTGATATCTGGCCAGAAAGTCTATTGAAGTTGTCTGGCAGAGAAATTCATATGATGATCCATCAACTGGAAGTTCCTTCCGAGGAAATACATAGAAATTGTGCCTGCCAAGTAAAATAAGGGAGAATGGTAATCATAAGGAATCAGAATATATTGAAATGCCATCATAGAAATACAAACTTTACAAAACATTGAAAAAAAATGGTAGCAATCGGCAAATTTATTTCATCACCAATCAGTTGTCGTCCTAATGAGGGCTCTCAAACTAGTAACCAAACACGCCTATTGAAGATTAAGCAATAAGTCACCACTGACCACAGCTCAAGAATAGTCCATATGCAAGGGGGAAAAGAAAGCAAAAGATCTTCTAAAGAACAGAAGCATAACCAGACAGAACAACTAAAAGAAGATAAAGTACAAATTCAAATATAAGTAAAAGAAATAACTTTACATAGCAGACCTAATTCATCGAAAGCACTTCACTAGGAGGGATGTAAGACAGTCATCCAAAGGAAACAAATGCTAGGAGAAGCAGAGTTGAGAATACTTAAAAACAAAGCAACTTTGGTTATAGAATATTGAATTACAGCATAGAACTAGCTAGATATCCCCCTAGAATGTTTCCAGCCACGGAGAATAAGAAGACTCCACCAAATGATAGCAAAATTTTAAGCCGCCCACAAAATATACCTATGTTCCTGAGTTGCATCAGCTGGTGAATAAGGAGATTGAGCAAAATAATAAGATTCAAAAAAAAAGTTGTTGAATGTTGTGCTTTAGTTTGGCATTTGGGCTTACAAATTGGTGCCTCAAAGAAAAAGATATGTTGCCACATCAAGAAATCCTTTCTTTTCCCTTCATCTGGTCATCTTGACTCATCCCAATTATACAGAAACCTAGAAAGGTTGCTCCTTGGTAACTTAAGCTTAAACTGAGTGACCAAGTAGTCTTCATGGCGGGCCCCACATTGTGTGTTAAAAGATTCCTTGGTTGAAAATATCAAAACCAATTCAAATGGTTGAAATTGTTGGGCTGATTGCTGATCCATAAGCCATCCATTAAATGAAACAATAATTGCTGGTTAGGATTTAAATTAAGCGTTAAAGCTAACCATTGAAACTATAGCAATTTTACAATAAGTCCTCAAAGATATGCCTGCCATAATCCATGACTCTAACATGCTGACATAATCAATAACTCAGTGATCATGTGAATTGGATCAGATGCTCTCTCTCTCTCTCTCTCTCTCTCTCTCTCTCTCTCTCTCTCTCTCTCTGTGTGTGTGTGTGTGTGTGTGTGTGTGTGTGTTATCCCTACAACTAACAATTATTATCCCAATTGTTTGACATGGCAATCAACAATAAGTATTAGAATTTGAGCAGCACTTAGAACGGTTGACATATTATGTGAGAACACTTCCATTACAGTGTCCTTCGGTAAGAGAAATCAAATATACATGCAAACTTTTGAAGATTCCAATTGAAGTAACTACCATCCGAACTGTGTAGTGTCGTGTTCAAGTCTCACAAATGCCAAAATAAATTTCAGATAGAATTGATTCTGTGACGGAGGATGTCTGAGAAAATGTAAAAGGTTTTCAAAGGCAAAGCTAAAGGGGCCTGCATGGTAAAAGAGCAAATTCTATCACTAAATAATTTATAATTATCTTGGTATCTCCTACCAACATTTTACAAAAGTTTTAAGTGTCAAAGAGATAAATTTTTGTGCCATACAAGAAACAACATAAGCTAATTATCAGAAGTACGCTTTTGTTTCACATCAGCAACAACAGAGGGATTACCATTCCGCTTACAGGACAACCATTTAGCAACAGTAGCCACTGGAACAGATTCTACATCCGTAAGTTAAAGCTTCCAGCAGTTTATATGCAGTAAAACAATATCTAAACTCCAAAACTTATAAATTTAAAAAAAAAAACTTTTTGAATAACAAGCAAAATGTTCCAGTTTTCTCTTACTTGCAATTGTACCACCAAATAAAGTACCACTCCAAATCCTAGCTTACTAAAAACCCTAGCGCTTCGATTCAAAGAGAAAAGAACTCACGGGTGGGCGATGAAAGAACCCTTGGCCCCGTCCCACCGAAAGGGGCAGACCCCGAACTGTACCACGGCGAACTTCTCCGCCGAATCCTTCACCTTGAGGTACCGGACGTCGGAGCGGTCGAACTCAAACGCGTCCCTCCACGGGGCGCTCGTGATGCCGGTCATCTCGAGATCGATTGCGACAAAGTCCGCCTCCCGGACCCGGACACGGAGCTCCTCCAGCGCCGGCTCGAAATTGGAGCTCGTCACCTTCTTCACGGCCACGCCGGTGGCGTCGGCGGCGACGGCGGCGGTGGCGGAGGAGAAGCGGCGGCGGTGGACGGGGCGGGAGCAAGCTAGGGTTAGGGTTCTGGAGAAAGCGAAGCCCAGCCATCGGCCCCTCATTTCCGCCGCATTTCTTTTCAAAACGCGGGAGAGATTGTAGGGAGAAGAAGCGAACCCCGGAGACAAGCGTGGTCTAAACGTTTCGACACCCGCTTTTTTTCTTATTTTATTTTATTTTATTTTATTATTTTATTTATCTTATTTTATGTTTTGGGATAGTTTTTTAGCACGTTTTAGAAAGGAAAACGAAATAAAGAGAAAGATACAATTTAAGTTATTTCAAAACATAAGGACTAATTTGCTTGGTGTGAAGATTTTTTTTAAACTAAAATATCTTTTTAGAAAGCTGATGCTTGAAAAAATAGTTTTTGTCTAAGATAATATATTCTAAAATAATTTATATTTAATTAAGTAAAATTATTTAGTAATATCTATTATATTTTTAATAAAAAAATTATCATAATTTTTAAAAAATTATACTAATTTTCAACCAATGGGAATTAAATTTTTTCATGTTTCTTATAGATTAATTTTAGGGATGAAAATGTTCCGGATGATATCTATTTAGATTTATTTTTATTTTTTATATCCAAATCAATTTAAATATAAATAAAAATTTAAATATTTGATTAATATTTATATTTATATCCTTATCTATTAAAAAAATAGATATAGATAGATAATTATAAAATTTATATTTAAATATTTGATTTTATTTATAATCTAACGTAATTTTATATAGCATTCATCAACTTTTAAGAAAAATATGTAATTATATTAATATACTATTGATGATATATTAAATATAATAGAAGAAATATTAAAATATATGTTATTTAATTTTTATTATTTATTATTTAATATTTTTTATGTTTGTTTTCAAAAATTATTAATTATAAAAATTTATTCATATTAACTAGTAAAGCCTCTAATATTTATAAGTCTAAAATAATGCTCATTTTATGTGGATGCAGAAGAAGTATGCATGTCTCAGTAAGTCTGTGGCGCTAGTGTCGGGCCTCACACATGGATAAGTGCATGAAGGAAGAAATGGCATGCGGCTGAGAAGTTTTGGAAGATTAAATACAATAAAGATATCCATTAGCGTTTGAAGAGTTGTGCAGAGCTTTTAATCTTAGAAAAGTTTTGAGAAGGATTAAATGCTGGGATCCATTGCATATTTAATGCATAAAGGAAGAAGTCTGAACGTGTGAGTGCATGGATGTCGGGTTCGCATACAAGGCTGGATTTGAATTCACGTTCGAAACTCAATGCGTTTGATGCACGTGGGAGGTTTGGGGCAGGCAGTTGTGATTTGAATTCACATGAAACTTCATGCAAAATGCAAAATGGAATGCAGAACTAATGCAGGAGTTATGGAATGGATGCGAGAACGCGATGCGGATACATTGATGCGACATGAATGCGGCTTGGAGTATTATTTAAAGAAAAAAACTATAAGAGCAGAAGGCATTGAACATGTTGGACACCACCATTCTCCATCCCTTCTCCCATCATTCTCATTCCACCTCTCATCTAGCTTAGCCCTCCAAACATCCAAAAGCTTTCATCATCCATCACATACCACTCCCCTTTTCCATCTCCAACCTTCCAAAACCATCCATCTCCTCAGCCCCAAGATGTCAGTGCGTAAGAGTACTATGAAAGGCTAGACTCCTTCAACTAAGAAAGACGATGAAGCCTACAACATAGATTTATTTTCTTTCTCTTATTTGGATTCGACGTGTACGACTTATACTCTTTATAGACATATCGTGATCCACAAATACGGTGCGTGCTAGGAGAGATAGATTATTATATTTCAGGTTCAAGTCTTTAACTTGTAGTTGAGTTAAGATAATCTATACTCTGGACGGACGAGGCATAATCTAAGGATACGGTTCGTACGCTGTTTCTTAATTACAAGTCTCATCATTGCAATATAAAAGTAAAAGAAAATAAAATCTGTTTTACATAATGGATTCTGAAATTTCGAAGCCTCTTTGCTATTCGACTTTCTTTCGTAAATTAAATTAAAATTATTATTATCTTAGTAAGTAATTAAAATCAATCCTCTTTTTTTTATTAAATAATTATCTAAGATTTCTGTGGATACGATCCCAATTCATCCTAGCTACATATTAAGTTAGAATTGAGTTTATTTTTGGTGCACTAATGATGCGCATCAAAATCTTAGCACTGTTGCGGGGATCTTGGCATGGTTGATTTTTTTTTAGAAAAAAAATATTCATTGCTTTCTTTAATTTATAGTCTTTTTAGTTAACTATTTTATTTATTAGTTTGCTTTTTATTCTCTTGACTTATAAAAAAAAATTATAAATATTTGCTTACTTGCTAAATTACTTTAGTTTATTTATATTCTTGAGTTAACTTCTAAATCAAAATTTTCTTTTATTTTAATTGCTTTCAAAAAAAAAAATCTCTACATTGACACCTCATAAGCCCTTTAGAAAATTAAAGATCTAATCATAAAATCTAAAAAAAATAAATTAATTTAATTTAGTCTTGATTGTGTGCTAATCATGAAGATTGACATCTTGGTTTGTTGCATCTCATTTCTATAATTAATCTTAAGAACAATAACCCATTGATCAGATAAAGTGGGGATTTGATCATCCTTTCTTAATCCAAAAAAATCATATCCTTCATTCTGCATTAATCCAAGTTTTAATTTTAAAATTAATTAGATATCAATCCTAGAAATTTCAAGCTCAATAGGATAAAAATGCCCTAGAGTTGGACCGAATGTAGATTGGTTAATTACTCGGTGTCTAAGAAAAGTGGTTTAAAGTGGTTTTCAATTAATTTCGTTGACTAATCTGACCCAGTTGATGTCTAAGAAAAGCAATGAGCAGAGAACCTCCCATATTTTATACTTATCTGGCCGAGTCAGTTAGTCAATTTTGAGCTTGGAGTGCTCAAAGACGGCCTTGAAAGTTAGGAGCTGTCTAGATCTAAGTTAACTATAGGATAGAGAGTCAATGCTTGTTTAATTTTATTGTAATTAATACCTAAATATTAACTAGTTTCTCCCTTCTCATAGATTTAGAATTCGTAGGTTCTTCTCTTAAGATTTCTTTCACTCTTCTCTTACTTTCACTAAAAATAATAATAATAATAATAACTAAAATTTTCTGTATTTGCACTAAGGTATAATCGTAGGATGTATGCTTGGTTGTAGATCATTATGACTAGAAATCCAACCTTTTGATCTAGAAATAGAAAGAACCTTTAGAGCCAACAAACGTAAAAAGATGGACCGAAATCAGGAGAATGATCCACCCAGATAGTTGAAGGAGTACTTTACTCCTTCCACATATACCTACTCTCCTTGTATTCAAGTTCCCCCTATAGAGGCCACATAATACGAAATTAAGTCCAATATAATCCAAATGTTACCTTCATTTTATGGACTTAATAATGAAGACCCTTATAAACATCTTGAAGAGTTTCTTGAGATATGCTCAATTGTTAAGATTCACAACTTCTCCGATGATGCCTTTAGATTGAAATTATTCTCTTTCTCATTTAACGACAAAGCCAAATACTGGTTACATACTTTGGATTCCATGACTATATCAACCTGGGACCAGCTCCAAAGAGAATTTCTTAAGAAATATTTTTTTCATAGGAAAAACTGATCAAATAAGAAAAACCATAACTAGTTTTTCCCAATTACATGGAGAAATATTTTATGAAACATGGAAGAGGTTAAAGGATCTTATTAGAAAATGTCCTCATCATACTGTACCCAAGTGGTAGTTAATCCAATATTTTTATGATGGGCTATCTGAAAGACATCGACAAATAGTTGATGCATCATGCGATGGGACATTTATTCTCAAAAGTGAGAATGAGGCATGGCAATTATTTGAAACTTTAAGTGAAAATTCATTACATCATATGTCTGTCTTTATTAGAGATAAACCCATGTTAAACCCAAAGAGGGGTGGAATCTATAAAATAGGAAACTCTATAGATATCCATCATAAGGTAGATGAATTGTCCCAAAAGTTAGATCGATTATTAAGTGTAGGACATTCTCCTTCCCCATCCCATCAGATGCAAGATATATGTGCATTATGTTCAAGTCTTACTCACTATGTGAGTGAGTGTTCGGCTGCACCATAGTTTTCTGAATATATATAAAAACAAGTCCATCAAGCTCAAACTACTCATAGACCAAGGAACAATCCCTATTCTAGTACATACAATCCATGATGGAGAAACCATCCAAATTTCTCATGAAAATCACAACCAGTTGTTCCTCCGGTGCAACAAAGATCAGGTTATCCCAATGTGACTTATAGGCATCCATCCTAGCCACAATACTAGAACCCTCCTCAATCCATCTTGAGTACTCATAGCTTGGCTTTTGAAGAAAAGGTGTTGCAAGCATTTAAAGGATTAGAAATGAATACCCAACTCCTTCACTCTCATACACAATCAATAGCAAAATTAGAGACCAAGATAGGTCAGCTAGCAACAACTTTCAATAGGAGGGAGGAAGGCAAATTATTCAGTCAATTCATCAATAACCCAAAAGGGCAGTATATGGCTAAAAGCTCTACTGGTGCTAAAAAAAATTTTAAACATGCCAAATTGATTATGATCCTTAGAAGTGAAAAAATCTTAAATCGATCTGAAGTGACCCAACAATCAGAGCAACCAATTACAGCCACACCAGAAAAGAAGAAACCTGAAAAGAAGGAAGAATTTGTTAACTCATCACCTGCACCTAAGGCTCCATTTTCCAATGCTTTAGAATCTCCTTTGCCTCTTGATAAGAAAGGTATAAAAATGAATGAAATGCTGGAACTATTTAAATAGGTCAAGATAAACTTATCCCTTCTTGATGCCATTAAGCAAGTTCCGACTTATGTCAAATTTTTAAAGGATCTATGTACACAAAAATGAAAATCTAAGGCATAGATACCAAGAAAAATCCATCTGATTGAGTAGGCTAGCTTAATTTTTTAGTAAATTGCGCCATCCAAACTAAAAGATCCAGGTACCCCCATTATTTTTTGTGTTATAGAGGACCTCACAATTAAGAAGGCTTTATTAGATTTGGATGCAAGTGTCAACCTTCTCCCGAGCTCTATATATAATTTATTTAGATTCGAAGAGTTAAAACCCACAATGATGATGTTACAACTAGCAGACTGATCCATTAAGGTACCCCGTGGAATGCTAGAAGATGTGTTGGTGAAAGTAGATGAATTATACTTTTCTATTGACTTTCTTGTGTTGGCTATGAAATCTGGTAGTAACACCAACCAAATATCAATCATTCTAGGTAGACCCTTCTTAGCAACCGCTAATGTTTGTATAAATTATAGGACTGGGGTTATGGATGTATCTTTTAGAAATAAGAAGCTAAGGTTGAATATTTTCAATGCATCTCAAGGACCACCTACGTACGACCATAACGGGATCAACCTGTTAGAAAAAATTATAGAAGATAAAGCTCCTATCTTGCTCAATTAAGATCCTTTACAAGTTTGTCTAACATATTTTGGAATGGATAATTTTGATATCGATGAATACACTGAAAAAGTACATGCTTTGCTAGAACCTCCTAATTTTAGCACCACTCTTCCTTGGACTATAAAGTATGAGCAATTACCAACTCAAGCAAGTCCTTTGGTACCATCTTTAGAAGCACCACCTATTCTAGAGCTAAAATCTCTTCCTGCCATGCTGAAATATTCATTTCTTGGATCCAATGATACCCTCCTAGTAATCATTACATCTGATCTAACCACTGATCAGAAAGATAAACTTTTAGGGGTGCTCAAAAAACACAAAGAGGCTATAGGATGGTCAATTACCGATTTGAAGGATATAGATCCTTCTATTTGCATGCATCACATTCATTGCGAGGCTGAGACCAAACCACATAGGAACATGCAATGAAGATTGAATCCAAATATGCGGAAAGTAGTAAAAAAGAAAGTGGTAAAATGGTTAGATGCTGGTATTATCTATCCCATTTCAAATAGCCAATGGATTAGTCCAACCCAGATAGTACCTAAGAAGTCAGGTATTACAGTAGTAAAGAATGATGATGGTGAGTTAATACTTACTGATACAATAACTGATTGGCGAGTATGTGTGGACTATCGAAAGCTGAATGTCATTACTAGAAAAGATTATTTTTCTTTGTCTTTTATTGACCAAATTTTAGAACGGCTAGTAAGACAAAGTTTTTTCTATTTTCTAGATGGATATTCAGGATATAACCAGGTCCCAATATTTTTCGCTGATCAGAAAAAGACCACCTTCACATGCCCATATGGAACATTTGCATTTAGACGTATGCCGTTCGGTCTTTGTAATGCATCGGCCACTTTTCAACGATGCATTTTAGCCATCTTTTCTGATATAGTTGTTAAATTTCTAGAAGTCTTCATGGATGATTTTTCGATATTTGGCTCTATCTTTAATGACTATCTTTAGAACCTAACCAAGGTTCTTCAATGTTGTAGAGACAAATCTGGTTTTAAGTTGGAAGAAGAGCCATTTTATAGTTTGTGCGGAAATCATGCTCGGACATATTGTATCCAAGTGGAAGATCGAAGTAGATAAAGCAAAGGTTAAAGTAATCTCGAAATTGCCTTCCCCAACCTCGGTTAAACAAGTACGATTCTTTCTAAACCACATAGGTTTCTATAGGCGCTTCATTAAGGATTTTAGCAAAATATCATGACCCTTGGGCAACTTGCTTGCCAAGGAAAATTCTTTTGATTTTAATGAAGATTGCCCGATCACTTACAATAAATTTAAAACTACCTTAACCACTGCACCAATCATCAAACCTCTGGATTGGACCCTACCATTCGAGATTATGTGTGATGCTTCTGATTATGCTGTAGGGGCAATCTTAGTGCAAAAGTTTAATTGGAAACCGCATGTAATTTATTATGCAAGTAAAACCCTTTTAGATGCTCAATTGAATTACACCACGACTGAAAAAGAGGTGCTCGCTGTTGTGTTTGCCCTAGATAAATTTAGATCATATCTTTTAGGCTCCAAGGTTCTAGTATACTTCGATCATGCAACATTGAAATATCTGCTATCCAAAAAGGATATGATAATAATTTCAATCTAAGGGCATCATCGGAGAAGTTGTGAATCTTAACAGTTGAGCATATCTCAAGAAACTCTTCAAGATGTTTATAAGGGTCCTCATTACTAAGTCCATAAAATGAAGGTAATATTTGGATTATACTGGACTTAATTTCATATTGTGTGGCCTCTATAGGGGAAACTTGAATACAAGGAGAGTAGGTATATGTGGAAGGAGTAAAATACTCCTTCAACTACCTGGGTGGATCATTTTCCTGATTTCGATCCATGTTTTTATGTTTGTTGGCTCTAAAGATTCTTTCTATTTCTGGATCAAAAGGTTGGATTTCTGATCGTAATGATCTACGACCAAGCATACATCCTATGATTATACAGAGTAAACATAGAAAATTTTAGAAATCTTAAGAGAAGAACCTACGAATCCTAAATCTATGAGAAGGAAGAAACTAGTTAATATTTAGGTGTTAATTGCAATCAAATTAAACAAACATTGACTCTCTATCCTAGAGTTAACCTAGATCTAGACAGCTCCTAACTTTCAAGGCCATCTTTGAGCATTCCAAGCTTAAAACTGACTAACTGACTCAATCAGATAAGTGTAAAATATGGAAGATTCTATGCTCGTTGTTTTTCTTAGACACTACCTAAATTGGCCAGGTCAGTCAACGAAATCAATTGAAAATCATTTTAAACCACTTTTCTTAGATACCGAGTAATTAACCAATCTGCACTCGGTCCAACTCTAGGGCATTCTTATCCTATTGAGCTTGAAATTCCTAGGGTTGATGTCTAATTGATTTTAAAATTAAAGCTTAGATTAATGTAGAATGAAAGATATGATTTTTTTGGGTCAAGGGTGATCAAATTTCCACCTTATCTGATTAATGGGTTATTACCCTTAAGATTAATTATAGAAATGAGATGCAACAAACTAAGATATCAATCTTCATGATTAGCATACAATCAAGACTAAATTAAATTAATTTTTTTTTTTTTTAGATTTTATGATTATGTCTCTAATTTTCTAAATGGCTTATGATGTAACAATGGAGAGAATTTTTTTTTTTTTGAAAGCAATTGAAATAAAAGAAAATTTTGGATTAGAAGTTAACTCAAGAATATAAATAAACTAAAATAATTCAGCAAGTAAGCAAATATTTATAATTTTTTTTTATAAGTCAAGAGAATAAAAAGCAAACTAATAAATAAAGCAGTTAACTAAAAGGACTATAAATTAAAGAAAGCAATGAATATTTTTTTAAAAAAAAATCAACCATGCCAAGATCCCTGGCAATGACGCCAAGATGTTGATGCATGTCGTCAGTGCACCAAAAATAAATCCAATTCTAACTTAATATGTAGCTAGAATGAATCGAGATCATATCCACAGAGATCTTGAATAATTATTTAATAAAAAAAATTAATTTTAATTGCTTACTAAGATAATAATAATTTTAGTTTAATTCACGAAAGAAAGTCGAATAGGAAAGAGGCTTCGAAAATTCAGAATCCGTCATGTAAAATAGATTTTATTTTCTTTTACTTTTATATTGCAATGATGAGACTTGTAACTAAGAAGTAGCATAATTTATCTTAGATAGGTACAAACTATATCCTTAGATTATACCTCATCCATCCAGAATATAGATTTCCTTAACTCAACTACAAGTTAGAGACTTGAACCTGAAAGTTAGAGACTTTTTTTGAGAGATAGATCATTATATTTCAGGTTCAAGTCTCTAACTTATAGTTGAGTTAAGGTAATCTATACTCTGAATGGACGAGGCATAATCTAAAGATACGGTTTGTACCTATCCAAGGTAAATTACGCTGCTTCTTAATTACAAGTCTCATTATTGTAATATAAAAGTAAAAAAAAAATAAAATCTATTTTATATGGTGGATTCTGAATTTTCGAAGCCTCTTTTCTATTCAACTTTCTTTCGTGAATTAAACTAAAATTATTATTATCTTAGTAAGCAATTAAAATCAATCCTCTTTTTTTTTATTAAATAATTATCCAAGATCCTTGTGGATATGATCCCGATTCATCCTAGCTACATATTAAGTTGGAATTGGATTTATTTTTAGTGCACTGACGACATGCATCAACTATTAACTTGATTTATCATCTCTTTAGGGATATCTTTGATTTTGTAGTAAAAAAGCTTAATTATCCGACTTATATACCTATTTATATTAGGGGAGGCAATTAGGTTGGGTCCGTCATAAATAGGTCAGGTCAAAAAATTCTAAATCCAAACCTGATTTGTTTATTAAACATGTTAGAATTTATAATCTAAACTTGACATGTTTAATAAATAGGTAACCCAACCCGATTGATTTAACCTATTTAAAACAAAATCTGTTAGCCCAATCCAACCCAACCCGACCCAACTTATTTAATACATCAAATAATAAAAAAATAAAAATCCAAATATAGAAAAAATTATAATAATTTTTTTTGGATAGCAACATATAATATAATAAATTTCATAATGATATGTCAATGTGTCTAGCAGCATACGAAACTTAGAAAGCCAAACTACAATCCTCTAAGTATTTAAATATAAATTGTAGTGAAGATAGGTATTAAAATTTAAATCTCGGCAAGCTATAAAACTGTAGTAAGTTGGACTACCTGCTTGTTGCCAGCATTTATGGAGTTGGAAGAGGATAGAGGATGGGAGAATCTAAGGATCAAAAGCTCAGAAAACCCTTCATCCCCAATTCTTTCGATACTATCTAATCTTTTGGAAAAATAGGGAAATATGCATCAAAGGGTAGGTAAGAGAAACATTCAAATCCTCGGTCTCTAAATGATAGATTTTTCATTGCAAAAACAAAATCACAAATGGATTATAGGCGTGAAATCACTCAGGACTCATGATTTAAGATGATAAAGAAAAAAATCAAATAAAAAAGATCTAAAAATAACATAGAACAAGAAATAAGAAGATATCTTATATCTTGTAGACCGAGAATAGATGAATTTATACCTCTTCAGGCTCTTCTCTATCGATAGTATGAGATACGGTGGCTTGTGACCGAGAGAGTAAGAGTGTGAGAGAATGAGCGCAAGATGGATGGAGGAAAAGAAGGAGAAGGATCGTCGGAGAATCGGAGGCACCGAAGAGGAGGAAGAGGTCGCCACCTTGTCGCTTGAGTGATAAGAAAATAGGGTGCCATCTAGTCGACCAAGATCAAAAGGAAGAGAACTAGAGAAGGGAGCTTAGGATTAGAGAAAGAAACCAACAAAATCAACCATCCAATTGTGGGGTGAATGAATCATGATGGCTGATGGGGATCGTGGGGTAAGGGCCATAACTCATAAGGTGTAGCCGTGTAAGGGGATGGCCCATTGGGTGGATCTGCAACTACGAGTCATGAGTGTGAGGTTTTGAGTTTTAAACAGACCATCCCAGATTAATTTGCCTAAAAAGATAGAAATCATATACAGGTTAAATAGGTTTTCAATCTGATCCGATCTAACCCAAAAACTAAATGAATTAAACAAATTAAACATGTCAAATACCTAAAACCTAAACCTGACCCAAATAATAAAAAGCTTAAACGTGTCAATTTGTTAACGGTCTGAGCCCATTTAGCCTAAATCCAAACCTGTTTATAGCAAATCGAATATGAGCCGGATTGACGAGTTGAATCATATTTTGTCACCCTTAATTTATATCCATACTTTCAATATATGAATTATGTTCATATCCGTTTAAAACAAATATAGATATAAACTTTTGCATCAGCCAAATATTCATATTCATATGTGTATATGTAGATAAAATAAATATGGATATGGATATGCTACTATCCAATCCATATCTGATTCGGTTTCAGCTCTAGTTTTTCTTTTTCATAAAATATGAGATTCTTATTTCCATGAGAAATCTTTTTTTTTCATATCGCTTCTTTAAAAACTTCAATCAAATAGAAGTTTTTTTTTTTTTATTGATCACATTTTCCCTATCCTATTCTTGTGAACCAAACGAGTCTTGAAAGGAAGACAGGTTTGAAAGAAAGAGATTGATTCTAATTTATTTTAAAATTTTTATGAAAAAAATAGTACATGTAGTACTTAAAGATGAGAAACATAGTGAGATAATTAATATACTTTTAAGATATATTGAAATAAAATATTTTTTTAATTTTAAAACTTTATTTTTATATATAGTATAGACATACAAACTAAAAAGAGGAGGAACACGATCACTGTTGATATGGACAACCATCTGTAGCCACGTGGCATCATCAGGGAGACCATCATCCCAGATGAGCGCTAATAATAAAGTGTTGGTCCCAAGTCAGGAAAAGACTGACTTGGTACCCAGATTGATAGCCAGCTAAGCAAATCAACTAAGTAATCAAATTCAGATCAATAGTAGACCGACCATAGCAAAGTTTAGGCTGGAGAACCACCATCCACAACATACAAGCCAAACATAGCACAAGATCAGTATTTAGCCAAACTAGAATCAAATCAATATTTTGCTAAGCAGGCAACTACTGAGTCTTGTAGGAGAACGACTTTATACCGACCTGAGCAATAGATCAGAATTGATAATACACTGATATTACAACCCTACGGCAGCACTTCATCCATTGATGCCAAGATCAATATACTACCGATCTTGTTAGACTAACTAGATCGATAAATTGCCAACCTCAATATTCTTTGAAAGCCAACAAAGCATCAGTTGTGCTCTAATCTAATCGCAGTTCTTCTTCAGCTGTATTACAACTAATTGCCAGCAAAACGAAACAGCCAACAACCACAGTCTAGCTGGCCTTGACAAACTAACAGTCTAACAAACTCTTCTTAAGGCCGAAGCAACCCTCCTTTATAAATGGAGAAGAGGGATTACTTTCTGAAGGTAAGTTTAGGATAAGATTCATAGAGCCAAAACTCTGTTGAAATCAATTCTCAACTTCTCCATTGAAGAAAGATTGAACCCTCTTCTTGCTAAAAGCCTCCTCATTATGTCTTTTAATTCCTCATTTTCATTATCTGTTCTCAAGGCTTTAGTTAACTTAAACATCGAAGGATTATAAATCAAAAGGTACCCCATCAATTCTTAGACTTTTTCTTGTAAGTCGACCTACGATCAGCATTGATCCTACTCAACCAGCTCTCCAGCATGATTTCTTCTCAACCATCTAAAGCCTTGCAGCAATAGATTGGTGCTAGAAGAAGGACATTAACCCAAAAATTTCATAGAGAATAGGCAAGAAAACATAGAATTCTATCCCATCTTCTCCTGAAGCTCTCCTAGAGATGGTCCAGTCCCATCCTTCGATGATGATCGATCCATAATAATTTAATCTCCTAGTACAGTAGATCTAGGACCTCACCAATGCTGTGCAATAGCTCCAGCAAATGATGGAGCGAAGGTAAGAATCTACTCCTCATGAAGCTATGTCATGAAGGCAAGGCATGTTTGATGCCCTTCTATGCATGACTTTTCCCATTATCCTTAAGAAATTTGCAAGAGTATTGTTCTCTGGACTCCATCTTGGGTCTATTATCTCCTCCGATCAATTGAGTAGGCTCTTTGTAGCCTATTTTGGGACCAATTGTCTCTACTTGAAGCACTCGGACAGCCTATTCTTCGTAGTGCAGCAGGAGAGTGAATTCCTCCGAAAGTACATGGCTCATTTCAATGCAGCCATTCGCAAGATAAAAGATTTCAATGAGTCCGTCGTGATGTCGGCCTTAAAGTGAGGACTCAGAAATTACTATCTGACATTCTTCCTCAATAAAAACTTTTCGAAAAACTATAAAGTAATGCTGGATCGAATCCAAAAGTATGCTCATGCTAAGGAAGAGGAAAGGTTAAGCAAGAAGGAGATGAAAAAGGATAAAGAGGGAAAGAAGCGACTCCATAAGGAAGAACATGAAAATCAGGAGAGCAGCAGTGAACCACCTCAAAAAAAATTTGAGATCCTGAAGTTCTCTCCAAAAATTCGATAGCTACACTTCTCTATCTGCCCTTCGGACAAAGATACTGATGGAGATAGAAAATCAGAGATATCTCTATCATTCGAATCTCATGAAAGCTCCTGCTGACAAAAAGAATAAAAGCAAATTTTATCACTTCCACCGAAACTATGGGCATGATACTTGTTGGAGAAAAACTCCGCTCCCGCTGAAGTCTAACCTGATGCTTAGCCTAATGCAACTGATAATCATGAAAGAGCTTCGATCAAAAATTCTTCCTCCAGCGGTTGGATCCCAACCGAACTCCTTCAGTGGCCGAACCTTAGTCGAACTCCTTCAACCGATCGAACTTCTCAGCAGTCGAACCTTAGTCGAACTCCTCTAGTGGCCGAACCCCAGTCAAACTCCTTCAGCAGTCAGATCCCAATCGAACTCCTCTAGTGGCCGAATCCTAGCCGAACTCCTTTAGCCGACCGAACTCCTCAGTGGCCGAACCTTAGCCAAACTCCTTCAGCGGCTGAATCCTAGTCGAACTCCTCCAACAGCCAAACCCCAGCCGAACTCCTTCAGGAGCCGAACTCCCTCCGAACTTCTTCCTCAGTCGGATTCCTCTAGGAGCCTAACTTCTTTCAAACTTCTCCTTCAATTGGATTCCTCCAGGAGCCGAACTCCCTCTGGACTTCTTCTTCAATCGGATTTCTCCAAGAGCCAAACTTTTTTCGAACTTCTTCTTCAATCGGATTTCTTTAGGAGCTAAATTTTTTTCGAACTTCTCCTTCAATCGGATCCCTCCAGGAGCCCAACTCCTTCCGAACTTCTCCCTCAGTCGGATTTCTCTCGGAGCCCAACTCCTTCCGAGCTTCTCCTTCAGTTGGATCTCTCCAAGAGTCGAACTTCTTTCGGATTTCTTCTTCAGTCGAATTCCTCTAGGAGTCGAACTCCTTCTGGACCTCTTCTTCAGTCGGATTTCTTCAGGAGCCAAACTTCCTTCGAACTTCTCCCTCAGTCGAATTCCTTCAAGAATCCAACTCCTTCTAGACTTCTTCCTCAGTCAGATTCCTTCAGGAGCCCAACTCCTTCTGGATTTCTCCTTCAATCGGATTCCTTCAAGAGCCGAACTCCCTTCAGACTTCTCCTTCAGTCGGATTCCTTCAGGAGCCCAACTCCTTCCAGACTTTTTCTTCAATCAAATTCCTTCAGGAGCCAAACTTCCTCCAAACTTCTCCTTCAGTCGGATTTCTCTAGGAGTCGAACTTCTTTCGGAGTTCTTTTTCAGCCAAATTTCTCTAGGAGTCGAACTCCCTCCGGACTTTTTCTTTAGTTGGATTCCTCCAGGAGCCCAACTCTTTCCGAACTTCTTCCTCAATCGAATTCCTCTAGGAGTCAAACTCCCTCCGGATTTTTACTTCAATCGAATTCCTTCAGAAGCCGAACTTCCTTCAGACTTCTCCTTCAGATGGATTCCTTCGGGAGCTGAACTTCTTTCGGATCTTTTCTTCAGTCAAATTCTTTCAGAAGTTGAACTCCCTTCGAACTTCTTCTTCAGTCGGATTCCTTCAGGAGTCCAACTCCCTCTGAACTTCTCTCTCAGTCGAATTTCTCTAGGAGCCAAACTTTCTCCAAACTTCTACTTCAGTCGGATTCCTCAATGAGCCAAACTTCTCCTTCAGATGGATTTCTCTAGGAGCCCAACTCCTTTCAAACTTCTCCTTCAATCGAATTCCTCCAGGAGTCGAACTTCTTTCGGACTTCTTCTTCACTCGGATTTCTCTACGAGCCGATCTCCTTATGGACTTCTCCTTCAGTCAGATTTCTTCAGGAGTCGAACTTCTTTTAGATTTTTTCTTCATCTAAACTTCTCCACCAATCGAACTCCTTCAGTCGAACTTCTCTACCAGTCGGACTCCTTCTCAACTTCTCCATCACTCGAGCTTCTCCACCAATCAAACTTCTTCTAGACTTCTCCATCAGTCAGACTTCTTCTGAACTTCTCCATCAATCGAACTCCATCCGGATTCCTTCAATGGATTACTTTCAGATTTCAAGTAGCATTCCTTCTAGATGATTTTCTCCAGCCATATTCTCTTTAGGAGTCCGAAGTTCTCTAAAATTGACATACATTAAAGCTCTTCATCCTTCCACATAGTTTCGAATGGCTCAATACCGGACGACTATGGCTGTCACTATCAGTCTGCTATAGGTGGCGCCCCTCTCCATAACAAGTCCCATGCGGTCTCGAGCGGCCAGCTACCAGATGGCTATGGCTGTCACTATCAGTCTGCTGTAGGTGGGTGCCCCTCTCCGTAATAAATCTCATGCGATCCCGAGCGGTCAGCTACCAGACGGCTACGACTGTCACTATTAGTCTGCTGCAGGCGGCATTCCTCTTCATAACAAATCTTATGCGACCCCAAGCGGCCAACTACCGGATGGCTACGACTGTCACTATCAGTCTGCTTCGGGCTCCATCTATAAAAGAAATCCTATAGATACATTTTTTCTAAGCTCTCTTCTTCTTTTCGAAACTCTGCTGAACTCTTTTCTGAGCACTCCATTCCTATTGGCTAGAAGAGCTGACTTGATCATCGGAGGATCCTCCGAAGCCACCACCACTAACTTCGGGCAGAACTTTATTTTGCAGATCACCAGCGATAATCTCTTCTTTCTTAACTCCAACTCGATCCGACGTCGATCAGATTCTGTACCAACAATATTGAAGAATGCCGTCAATTAAAAGATAAGATTGAATCTCTGATTCGACGAGCTACCTCGATAAAGATGTCCGAAATCAGACAAACCAGCCTCTGGAATTACACCAAAGACTTGATGAAGCCGTTGAGCATAATCGACCAACTGCAGGAGTCATCAATATAATTTCATAAGATAGTGGCCCTCGGGGGGCATCCAAAAGTCCCTCTCTAAAGAGGTAGTGCATCAAGAATGTTATTTTTTTTTCTGATAATGATGTTCAGAGGGTTCAGACACCCCACAGTAATGCTGTTGTTATTTTCATGACGATAGCGAACTATGATATAAAGAGAATTTTAGTTGATAATGGAAGCTCGACAGACGTATTATTCTATGATGCCTTTTCAAAAATAAATATGATGAATAATCTAAGACAAGTCAGTTGCCCTTTGATCGAATTTTTGGATGACTCAATGGTAGTTGAAGGAGAAATTACTTTATCGATCATTGCCAAAAAAGAGCCTTATCAGTCGATAGTACAACTTACATTCCTAGTTATCAAAATACCATCTATGTATAACATCATTCTAGGCCGACCTGAGCTCAATGCTTTTAGAATAATAGTCTTAACTTACCATCTGTTAGTCTAATTTTTGACTAGATTAGGAGTCGGGGAGATGCGTGGAGACTAGATAGTGGCTAGACAATGTTTTTTGATAGCCTCCAAAATGAAGAAACCAGTCAAAAATTCTTCAATAGAAATTTTTGATCAGGTTCTTGAAAGTGAGGTCGGGAAAAATTGGGGTGAGTCAATGGAACCACTCATCACCATTCCATTAGGGAGAGATTCAAAAAAAATTATTCAGATAGAAGCTCGGTTAAATACCGACCTCAAGAGGAAATTGATTTCTTTTCTTCGAAAAAATGCTGATGTGTTCGCATGGTCTGCATCTGATATGCCCGGTATCCCTGCCGATGTCATTATGCACAAATTGAATATTGATCCCAAGCATAAATCCGTAAAACAAAAGAAGAAAAGTTTTGCTCCAAAGAGGCAAAAAAATAATAGATGAGAAAGTCGATAAACTTCTGAAGGTAGAATTCATTAGAGAAGCACAATATCCAAACTAGATAGCCAATGTAGTGATGGTTAAGAAGACAAATGAAAAATGAAGGATCTGCATTGATTTTATCGATCTTAATAAGGCTTGTTCAAATGATAGCTTTTTTCTATCAAAAATTGACCAACTAGTTGACGTAACATCGGGCATTAGCTGTTGAGCTTTATGGATGTCTTCTCTAGCTACAATCAAATCAAGATGGCTCTTGAAGATGAAAAAAATATGGCATTCATCATTGATAAAGATTTGTACTATTATAAAATGATGTCCTTTAGTTTGAAAAATATAGGTGCTATCTGCCAGCGATTGGTTAACAAGATCTTCAAATATCAGATCGATCGCAACATGAAAGTATATGTAGATGACATGCTGGTCAAAAGTATAGAAGAAGATTGGCATATTATCAACCTGAAGGAAGCTTTTGGAGAGCTTTGTAAATATCAAATGAAGCTCAACCCTAATAAGTATGCTTTTGAAGTTACGGTAGAAAAATTTCTTGATTTTCTCGTAACCCAATGAAAAATAGAAGCCGATCCTGAGAAGATCCAGGCATTACTCAAAATGAAGCCTCCTAATTTCTTAAAAGAGGTACAGCAACTCACTGGATGGATGGCATTGCTTAGTAGATTTATATCCAGGCCGGTCGAAAAATGTCTTTCATTCTTTAAGATACTAAAATAAAATGGACAGAGGAATGCCAAGCCGCCTTTGATAAGCTCAAGGCATATCTCGGCTCAGTTCCCCTACTGTCAGAGCTCATCGAAGATGAGGATTTATTCATATATTTATCTATTTTGTCTAATATTGTCAGCTCGGTTCTAGTCCGAGATGATGCAGGAATACACAGGTCTATCTATTATACCAGTATATTACTGCAAGATGCAAAGACTCGGTATTCTAGAATCAAAAAGATGATTTACTCCCTGATCACAACGGCCAAACGACTCCGACCTATTTTTAGGCCCATTCTATCACTGTTCTAACAAATCAATTATTGAGATCAGTTCCTCAACGATCCGATACATATGGTCGATTAGTTAAATGGGCTATTAAACTCGATGAATTTGATATATCTTATCGATCGAGATCATTCATGAAGACTCAAGTGCTAGCCAATTTTATGGTAGAATGTTCGATACCTGAAGAGAATCCAGCCTCAAAAACTCAAGTAGAGGCTACTGAAGGATCTTGTTGGCTCCTGCATGTAGATGGAGCCTCCAATATCCAAGAGAGTGGCGCTGGTCTAATATTAGCAGACCCAAAAGGAGCCATCATGGAACATACTCTGAGATTCAATTTTAAAACTTTCAATAATGAAGCTAAATATAAAGCCTTCATTGCATGACTCAAAATGGTAAAAGACCTCAATATCAAGAGGCTCAAGATTTTCAGTGACTCCTAGCTTGTCGTCGGATAGGTACGAGATCATTATGAAGCCAGAGATCCTATTATATCTCAATACTTACATAATGCAAAAAAATTATTTGAAAATTTTGATGACCTCAAAATTATTCAAATATCGAGATCGGAGAATGCTCGAGCTAACGCACTTTTGCACCTAGTGACATCGAAATTTTCTGATCTCAACCAGAAGGTATATATTGAAATCTTAAAGAAATCCAGCACAGAGGCCCAAATGATTGCCTAGGTTAATCATGAACCAAGCTAGATAGATCCTTTAGTGGATTACTTGAGCAAAGAAATAATGCCCGAGGATCCTGTAAATGCAAGAAAAATTAAGAGGCAAGCTCCCTGGTATGTCATTATAGATGGAAAACTCTATAAAAAGTTATTTTTTCTTCCACTACTTCAATGTCTGAGGCCTTCTGAAGCTAAATACGCCCTTCGGAAGGTCCATGAGAAAATTTGTGATAACCATCTGGGAGAAAGATTTTGGCATATAAGGTCATTTAGCAAGGACATTACTAGCCAACTACATAGAAAGATGCAGCTGATCTTATCAATAAGTGCGACCACTATCAAAAGTATGCTAATATTCAACACCAATCAGCTGTCGAACTTATTTCTATTATCGTTCCTTGGCCTTTCATTGTATAGGGGATGGATATCTTGAGACCATTCCCCATGGCAGCAGGGCAAAAAATGTTTCTGATAGTCACTATAGATTACTTCACTAAATAGATGGAAGCTGAACCACTAGCATAAATCATAGAAAGAAAGATGCAGGACTTCATCTAGAAGTCAATTATCTGCCATTTCAACGTATTCCGAATAATCATCACTGATAATGGGAAGCAGTTTGATAATAAAAAGTTCAAAAAATTTTAATCTGAACTATACACCACTACAAGAAAAGTTACGTACATCCACACTTTTTAATCACGTAAAGTACATACATGGATAAAAGATCAAATTCTGAAAAAAATATATATATACCCATATTTGTCAAATGTGAAAAATGTTATAATTAATTTTTGACTTACGTTTCAAAGATTAAACATGAGTAAATCAAATCTACTAATGGATAAACATGAGTAATTCAAATATGCTAAAAATATACTAAGTATTGAAGAAAAGTGACTAGCGCCAAGAGAGAAGTGTCAAAATAAAAAAAAAGCACCAGCCCCATCTTTTTTGATTAAGTAAAACAATAAAATTACTGCTCATCCCACTAATAGGATGCCTGGATCAGAGCGTGTGGAGGGACACTACTAGAAATAAAGGCTTCACCGACGAAATTTACTAACGGACGTGATCCATCAGAAATTTTTGATGAATTATCAATAGATTTTCATAAAAAAATAGCAACAAAACATAAATTGATATATCTCAAAATCTCTGATAAATTTCTGATGGATTATTTATCAGAAAATCCATCAAAAATTTAAAAAAATAAAAAAATATCAAAAATATTGATGATCGATTTAGTGATAAATTTTTTATCAGTGATTTTTTTGATAAAAAATTCTGTCAAAAGCATAATTTTAAAAAATTTTAAATTATTTAGATAATTATTTCATATGAAAAGGTGGTCAATAATATTTTAACAAATAGAAGTAGATTTTATGACAGACTGTTAGAAATTGGTATCACAAGTTTGAAAATAAAATAAAATCTAAGATATATTTTTTTATAAAATAAATTTATAATAGGTGAATGGAAAGATTTGAAATTAAAATTTTTGGATAGCATATCCACTATCTTATCCATCAAAGCCTAACCAAATCTTACGTATATTATGATTAATAAGATATTTATACCATTTAAACCTTTATATATAAATCATGTCAAAATCCTTATTTATTGACTAAGCTTCCTGTTGCCACCATATTTTTTTGTTCGGCTACTCCAACTTCACCCTTGATTAAGGTTCCTAAGAAATTGGTCACCTCAAAATTAATTAATAAATTAATCAATTAATTTGCTAAAATATGTTAGAATTGGATACCTTAGAGTTAGACTACTTAATAAAAATATATTTATAATAAATTAAGTAAATTTAAATTTAATAGATTATATTAAATAATTTAAGATAATTTAAAATAAATTAAATAAATTAAGATTAAATTGACTATAGTGGATTGTATAGGGATGGCAATGGATCATATTTGAAATAAATCTTGTAAGAATTTAAGTTGGAAACTAAATTTATTAGTCAAAATCTAGATCCGAGTCTAAATACGAATATATTAGACGAGATTCGGATCTAAGTCTGCTCAAAGAAAGATAGCTAAATTCAAAAAATTAGATTGGATTCGAATTAAATTTTAGATACTATAAGAAAAATGCTATTTAACAAAAAAAGTATTGCAACGAACAGAATCCACTTCTAATAAATATATATATATTAAATTTAATTTAATATATTAAATTTAATTTAAATATTAATTAATTATTTTATTTAAATTAAATAATTATAATATTTAAAATAAAATATAATTTTTTTATTAAATTTTAAATTATTTAATAAAAATATTATATTTGAAAAAGGATCACGGAGGTCGTAGCTGGGAGGAGAGAGGGCACCGAAGAAGCAATCGGCAACGGATGACTCGAAGACTGAAGTAAAAAAAAAATTATATATTATATAAATTTATAAATTAATTTAAAAAAAATTAAAATATAATTTTATAATTAAATTATAACAAAATTATAGTCTGTTGCTAATTTTTTTTTTAAAAAAATCTAATTTTAGTTCCTCATTTTCATTCCCTCTCTTTCCCTCTAATTTCTCCTCTCTCCCTCTCAGCCGACCCATTCCCCCACAGCCGTCTCTCTCCCCCGTCACTCTCTCTATCTCTCTCTCGCTCGCACTCGGTCGGCGGCGGGTGGGTGCCCACTCGCCCCACCCCAAACCCCAGCGGCGGCCCGGCGGATGCCCACCCATCATCCCCAACCCCTAGCGGTGGCGGCGTCGGTATCCAAGCTTCCCTATTCAGCTGTCTTCCAAGCTTTCCTATTCAGCAGCTCCAAGCCTCCCACCCGATCGTCTCCAACCCATCCTCACCAACCACTAGCGGCGGCGCTGGTGTCCAATCTTCCCTGTTCGGCTGCCTTCCAAGCTTCCCTATTCGGCCGCTTCAAGCCTCCCACCCGATCGAGACTCAGGAAGCAGAGGAAAAATCGGGGAAAACAGAGGAAAAATCAACGAAGAACAAAGAAAAGATGGAAAAATAGAAAGGTATTTCCTTTGCTTTTAATTTCATTCTCCTTTTCCGGGATCTATGGGGAAGGAGGGCAGCAGAGGGAGGATAGACGGGAAAATAGAAAGGTATTTCCTTTGCTTTTAATTTCATTCTCTTTTTCCGGGATCTGTGGGGAAAGAGTGCAGCAGAGGGAGATCGGAGGGGATTTTAGCATCCGATTGGGGTTTTGTGGCAGTGTGGGCTGGTTCCGGTCAGGGAAGGAGAGCAGCAGAGGGAGATCAGAGGGGATTTTAGCATCCGATTTGGGTTTTTTCTTGGGCATATATTATTTTAGGGCTTGTCTTTTATGTTCATTTCCTATCTGAATCAATTGAAAGCAGCTTTTCTAGAATTATGACCTACAAGAAGTAATTTTGAATGATAGAGATGCCAATTACTTGTCTTGATTACTCTTGCTATTTCAATTGACAATTGATTTATAACGGATCATCAAAGAGTGATGAGTTCTTCTGCTTGAGTATGTCATCCATATTACGATGACTGTGTTAGTTTTAAAATTTTTGATGTAGTTAAGAAGATGCTCATTTATATAGATATACAATTCTGGATTTCAGGTGATGGTTTTGATGCGTGCAAAAACAAGTGTTTCTTTCAATAAAACTGTCGATAGTGTTGCTATTGGTAATGCATGGGAAGGTCCATACCAGAGGTAAATTCCAGATTTTATTCACTATTAGTTACTGGGTATTTCTTGGTTTTCCTTTTCATTTCTCAGATCTAACTTAAAATGCTAATGGGTCTCTGACTTCCCTGGTTAATGGAATTGCGGGTAGAGTTGGTGATTTCTAGAGGATTTGCATCATTTTTTTTTTTTTTTTTTTTTTTTTAATGGTAGCAACTACTTTTAATAGATAATGATTAGACCGCCCATACCATAGCCTCCATTCTAATTTTCTTTTATTCAGTTTCCAAATATCCAGATAGAGCCTTCATTATCAACTCTTGTTGCTTCTGTATCATGTAGCTCTCGTCCAATTCTTTTATAGAAATTTTCTTAGTTGTTGATTGGGATTTTAGACATTTGCTAGTTTTAAGCAAACATCTTCATATCAACTCTTGTTGCTTCTGTTTCCCGGTGTTCTGATACATTTGTCTAATACATTTGTCTATTTTCTTTTGTTTTGATGACATTACCATTTACTAGAGTTGTTTTGATGACATTATCATTTACTAGGGTGTAACTTTTAGAATATGTGTAATAAATCATCATTTCTCTTACCCTCTCTGTGTCTGACTTTTAGAATATATGTGTAATAAATCATCATTTCTCTCACCCTCTCTGTGTCTGATGTTTGTTTCTCCTTAATCTGTTATGATTGTTTTGTGATTGCAGATGGGTCAGATTTGACAGAGCCTGCCGGTGCTACCGCAGACGGAGATTTAAGTAATCAGAATACCTCATAGATGGTATTAGAACCAATACTAGATTTCATGTATTAGATCTTTTGCTAGGCCATTAACAAATTTATGGTTTCTTATAGAACAGTTCATTTATAGTTTCTTAATTTGTTAATGTATGATGTCAGGCATGTACTTCGGAGCATCATGTATCGGAGGATGATAGAGATGGATAAAATAATGATGGTGGTGATGTGCACCTAGACACTCCATAGTTATTGTTTTTTTTTTTCTCTTTCGTTTTATGTATGAGATACTTATTTGGTGTATGTACTTTATATGTGTATATACACTTTATGTATTTATTATTTATCTTGATACTATGTGTACTTTAGGTGCGCTTTGATATATTATGCCCTCGCTAGAACCCCCTCCACCCTCGCTGTTGACATCATCGTCAGCACCGACAAGGCCAACAACTGCATTGCCCGATCCATCATCGTCGGCACCTACTCCTCAGCCATCACCTTCCAGGAGCAGATCCACCTTCCACCAGAGAAGATGGCCCACTACGAGGACCTCGCCCAGATGTACATCGCAGCGACGTCTTGTCAGACTTCTATGGGTGGGTCTTCCCAAGTGCGACCACATGGCGGTCAGCACCAACATGGTGATGTGTTGATTTAATAGCCTCTCTCTTATACATTCAAGTCTAGCATAGCTTTATGGAAGATCCACTAGCTTGCCAACCTCTATGGCTACAAGATTTAGATAATATGTACTTAGGATGTGGATCTTCATGTCTATAACCTAGGGCACACTACCTGGATTATTTTATAATGTGGGCTTATGTATGTTTATGCAATTGATCTAGTGTTCAATACGTGTTGCACTGTATGGTTTTCTAATATTTCTTTCTTTTATAGATTCAGGCTAGAGATATGATGGATGATGCCAAGAAAAGATAGGGATTGTCTTGCTGATAGCTTCATCGATTAGTGAACTCTCAGATTTTGGAAACATATCTTTTTGGTGTCATCAATTCAATTTTATTTTATTTTCTTTTCGATATAGCAAAAGCGAGCTTAGAATTTATATATAAAGTACAGGAGATCAGTTGGAATTTATTTATTTCATATTTTTAGTTCTAGTATTTTTTTTTTTATATTTAGAAATTTGATGGTGTATCTTCTTGTTCTTTGGGATTTGATGAATTTAAAAAGGTAGTTGGAATAATTTTTTTAAGGCTACCATTATGTATGTTCAGATTTTTTTAATACAATAGTGAAGATTATTTTATTTGCAGTTATTTCATCTCTTTGAAGTTACTAATCTTTATATATTATTCAGTGGTACCAGATGCTTAAATAAATACATTATTTTTATTTTTATTTATTATTATAGGTGATCAACATTTTGAAATTAGATAGGACAGTAATGTCTAAAAATTGATTATATATTTATATTTTATTATTAATAGTAGAGATCCATTTTTATCCATGTTTTAGTAACTTTCATAAATTTTGATTCATATGTATTTAGTTATCCACATTTAATAAAGATGGGTATATATTAGGTCTATATCCATATATACACTCTTATCTACGTTAGATGTTACGTGAGTAAAGTAGGAGATACATACATGAAAAAAATAACATGGGTATCAGCTACACCCATGCCTCATGTATCTACGTTTAATCAAATGTATGTACCAATATGGGTGTAGGCGTATCCCCATATTTTTTAGATCTTTACTTATGTATTTTTTACGTGGGTGTATTTCAACTTTTTTATAGTGACATCAACTATAGATTAACTTTAGTGAGACATCCACAATCTAATGGAGAAGTCGAGGTTATGAATTAGATAATTCTTCAAAGTCTCAAAATTAGGTTCATTGAAGCCAAAGGTCTCTGGGCTGATGAACTGTATAATATTTTTTGAGCCTATAGAATCACTCCTAGGCGACTAATTGGAGAAACATCCTTCAAACTTACATTTGAAGCAGAGGTAGTAATATCCATGGAAATTAAGCTTCCAACATTAAGAACAAAAAAAATTCATGAAGAAAGCAACTCAGATCGATTGAGAACTGATCTTGACTTATTAGAAGAAATCCGAGAGAGTGCTCAAATCCAAATGGTGACCTACAAATAAAGGGTAGCCAGATATTATTATGCCAAGGTTAGGCCAAAAATTTTTTAAAAGGATGATCTGGTTCTTCGACGAGCAGAAGTTTCAAAATCCTTCGAGCAAGAAAAATTCGTCCCAAATTGGGAAGGACTATATCGGGTTACTGAAGTAATCCGATCGGAAGACTACAGGATTGAAAATCTAGATGGTTCAAGTATTCTCAGAACATGAAATATCGAAAATCTTAGAGAGTACTATCAGTAAATTTTGAATAAAAATTTTAAAAATTATCTTACTGAAAGACTCCTGGAGTATTGATTATCTCAGCACAAATCCGATCTTCAGATCGGTAGAGTTTCGGAAGACATAGGAGATAAGATCTCCGACTTTCTAAAATCCAATCTTTAGATTGATAAAGCCTCGAAGAGCACAAGAGATAAGATCTCCAACTTTCTAAAGTCTGATCTCTAGATCGGTAAAGCCCTGAAGGGCATAGAAGATAAGATCTCCATATTTTTTAATATAATTTCCATATCAGTAAAGCCTTAAAGATTGGTAAAGACCCGAAGGGCACAAGAAAATATTTCATCTATTTTCGATCTCCGGGTAGGTAATGCCCCGCTGAGCACGAGGGATAAAATCTTCATCCCTATTATTTACCAATCTATGGATCGATGTTATATTGGGCTTCTATCAATCCACAGATCGATGATTATTGGATCTCTGTTATTTATTGATCTACGGATTGAAGTTATTCTGGATTTCTAATTATTACCGATCTATGAATTAATGTTATATGGGATTTTTGTTTATTACCGATCTAAGGATCGATGTTATATTGGATTTCTACTATCTATTGATCTACGGATCGATTTTACATGAAAATTTTGGATTTTCTATTAGCTACCGACCTCAAGATAAACACATCGGGATATCACCGAGGTGGAGTTGATTGTCGGTAGTTAGAAAATTTTTGAGTAAAGAAGGCATTATAACAAGTTATACAAGGATGGAAAAATCCAACATCGCATACACAATGGATGAAAAAGAAATTCCATTTCATTAATTGAAAGTTTTACGAAAAGCTCGAATTGGGCCGATACAAGGGACAAATAAAAAGAAAAAAGTAGAAAATACAATTCGAGCATCTGCCTGAGGAGTTTTGCCAGGGGTGGCTGCCGTTTCATCCTCCAACGAGATAACCTCAATGAGAGCTGGGACCTCAGCAGGCACAGGGTTGGGAGGAGAAACCGTGGTGGGAGCAGCTACTGGGGCTTTAGATGGAGCTAAAGGCTTGACTTTGGGCTTGACCAGGGTAGCAGACGCCTCTGGTGCAGGCTAGGAAGCCTCTGCAGGAAGATCCACCTCTGGCACCGACTGAGCCTCCACCTCTGAAGCCAAGGCAAGGTCGGCCTTTCGGGTGATGCTGCTCAAGTCTAGATCGAGAAAGAGCTTTCCAACCAGACCCTTACGACTGCTAAAGCTGCTATCAAAGGTCTCCCCTGATGCCTCCATGACTTCCTCCATGAAATCCTCGGAGGACTTGTACTCTTCTACGGCGTGAGTGGTGGCCGACTTTCAGTGGTCCAAATCCCTCTGGTATATCAGGAGGGTCTTATCCCAGGCAGCCAGTGTTTCCTCCTGCTCTTTTATTTTGGCCTCCAAGCTCGATATCTTGAAGACCTCTTGCTGTAAATCCAGCAACTTTTTCTCCTCTTCATTGGCCCTCCTTTGGAAATCCAACAGGACCTTATTCTTTTAAAAGATATCATTAATCTTTTCCTGGAGTTGCTTTTTCAGCCCCATGGAGAGCTTTTCTTCCTTGGCGGCCTTCTTCTCTGTCGTCTTTTGACAGTCCTTTGCGGACTGCAAGACCTCCTCCATTGTTTTTTTTTTTTGCCAAGCCAACTCACATGCTCGGTGAACAACCTAAAGAAAAAGGCTAAAAAAAAAGTTAGTGAGGTCGGTAAACGACCAAAAAAAAGGAAAAAAGAGAGATAGTGGAACTTCCTTATATCAAGGAGATAGCTGAACCCCTGATTCAGCAATTCGTTAGGTCCCATGTCCCTCCTCTAGGTATGTAGGTCGTGTTGCGACATCACGGCATAAAGAAGATCCTTACCGAGAGTCGGAGTGTCCCGCATCGAAGCTTGAGAGATGTCGATCCGGTTGATGGAGGTCGATGGTGGATCGACGAGTGTAATCTTCAACCCTCCTGATGATCGAGTCTGAGAGGAGGGGGTCGAGGTCGATGCAGTTGGTGGACTAGATCTTGATAGTGTTGAAGTCAAGCTTGACATTAGACGGCTGGTTGGCTTCTTGTGGGGTGGACGGTTCACCCTGCTAGAATTCTGATGTCCCTCGGACATCGAAGATGAAGTTAGTGAGGGGAGGGCGCTAACTGGCGCCACATTAATGGCCAACACCCTCGAGCGAGGAGGCACAGATCGATGAGATCTCGAGATGGGAGCAGTAACCTCCTTCCCTTTCCCCTTCTTTGCTGGTAGAGGGTTGGAGGATTTCGATTTCCTCTTTCCTTGCTTCGTCAGTCTCTTGGGATCGAACCTCATGAGTGTTACAAAAATTAACAGAAAATATGGTCAGATCAAGTCCGAGCATAGGAAAATGAACAAAAATTTGATGATAAACTCATTCTAGGGGAAGATAAGGCTGATGTCAAAGTCGAACAGTGATTGATCTATCATCAGTTGACTGAGCTTGGGCACCTTCATACCCAGCAGTTCTTCGAAGGCCTTCTTATCCTCGGGCAGGATGGATTTATTGAAGTTCCAGTTTAGCTGGGGTATACCCCAGCTAGTACTGAAATCCCAAGGAGTATCAGAAAAGACGAAAAAGAAATGACTTTTTCAGTCGTAGATTGAAGAAGAAAGGGCATGACCGAATTTACAGTTAGGCTGAGGTAAGAAATACCACCGGCCCTTCTCGGTAGGATATTTTTTCAATAAAAAAAGGGCCCTAAAGAAAGAAGTTCTAAGGTTTATGGAGGCAATGCTACAATAGATGATGAAAACTAAGATAATCCTAATGGCATTGGGGGTAACTTGGGTTGGTTGCAGGCCATAGTAATCTAATATATTGCAAATAAAGGGGTGCAAAGAAAAATGCAATCATGACTGAAGTGATTCATCATAGAAGGCCACACAATCCTCAGGAGGCTGTGTAACCCAATCACTCGGACTGGGAGCTATAAGCTAGAAGTTGTCAGGAATGAAATATTTCTCCACGAGCCTCTCAAGATCGGCATCAATCAGAAGGGAAAGCTCAGTGCCAGGGCTGAAATAGTCCAAGAATCTTCTTATCGGAGATTCGGAACCATTCTCACCAAAAACATTGGCCTCGGCAGCATCCTGAGATAGATTATCCACCTCAAAGGTGAGCAGGGGCTGGGTTAATCAGATATCTTGGCCATTCGAGATTAACTCCTACTACCGCCACTAAGAGAAGTATTCTTCTGGGAAGATGTGGATGAAAAAGGAAAAAATGAAAGGAGTTAAGAAAGAAGGAGACAAAAAAAATCCTAAGAGGAAGAAATATTAAACCTAAAATCAAATTACATAAATCACCTCCTACGAATGTGCATGTATAAAACAATTAAAATAAACATACTAAAGATTAAGTAAATTATTATAAAATAATTAATAGTTCTACTATATTTATATTCTTATGACAATATATACTTATGCTTTTTTTTTTTTTTCTCCTCATGTTCAAAACTTTTCATATACATATAGCGCCAAGGGTAAGCCCCCTCTCTCTCCTTTTACCCCGATGAAAAGCCAAGGTCAGGCTTGAACACCCACCCCCTCCCTTCAGGCCCCGAGTCATAATTAATCCTCTGGCGCTAGGCATGTTTGGGGCATTTAAATATATTGGAAGTCGATCTCCATAAGATCCAAGATATTAAAAAATGATGCAAATGTAACCAGGTGATTTTTATGGCCAATGTTACTGCTACTTATAGATGGCATAATACGAGATGAGACAACATTTTGACTTATCTTGGCTGAGATGCGAGGGCCAAAGAAAAATTGAACGAAACCAAGAGAGATTAGAATTCAACTAGCATATGGTGATTGACATGTTGAACCGTTCTTTAACGCCAACCATCCTAGAATTGGTTCCAACATTTAATAAGATTGATATATTGTTAACTTAATGACAGCTCAGAATATTTAAGCCAAGACAACAAGGCCCTGCATTGCATACTTGGGTGTTTGCCTCATTTTTTTAACCAGTAAATGTACCTTACCCATAAGCTATCCTATACACAGGTGTAACCTAGTCCTTGTAGGTTGATTTATTCTGTATCCTGAACTTGCTGACATTGGAGGATCAAATGCCCAACTCTAGGTGTAATTTTATACGCATAAAAGGTCTCAGGGATATGTGAAGCCCCAAAACTCATGTCCGATTTCTTTTACCGTCATTTGGTTGCAGGGTTCATGTTTCAGAAACAGAATTGCATGAAAGGATTGGGCATGCCAGCAGACATCCATCACCCGAACAAAAGCATGTTTTTTTTGTAAGAAACAACAGCTTACAGAAGGGCACTTAAAAATTAACTGAGGAACATTACCTGCTAAAAATCGTTTCTAGCGGACCACGCATCTCCAAGATAAATTTGCACAGTGAGGGACCGAATAGAAATTAGTGATACCCATCAATTCCAACAGCGTTTGGCCATTCAATTGGGTTTGTCTTTTTCATTGATGACAACAAAATCTCATGAGTTTTTACAAACATACGTGTTGATGGAATAGCTGGTACTTTGCTCATAAACAAGTTTGTAGAACATCATGAACAACGTTGATGCTTCTTGGCATTGTTATTTGACTAGCTTTCATCAGTTATCTTAGTGAAGCCGTTGCTTTTGCATCAAGAGATTCTAGCAATAAAAGCCTCTCATAATTTCAAGGACCTTAGGTAGCTGTCAAAGAATTCTGTGAAAGAATCATCAATGTCTTCTTCAACAGCTGTCATTGATGGCATATGTGCACCTCTTCTGATTTCGTGCTTGATATATGGCAGGTCACAGACAATGCTTCAGTTCTCCAAATGCCTGTTTGCCGGTCATGAATTGATGGAGCATGCATGCATGACCTTGATGGGGTACAACTCACCGGGAAAGGTCTATACCTGCGAATATTAGGCAATTGCAAGATGATCATTTAAGTTCTTATTTTTTTAAAAGATATCAAAAAGAACATTATCAGCACCTGGAAGCTGTTTTTTTTTTTTTTTTAGTTCCGTCTCCAAACCAATAATTAAGCATATTTATCCTCCCAAAGCATGATGATTGGGGAAATGCTGGAAAATTTCGCTTATCTGAAGTGGAAAACAAACAAAAGCACAATAAAGACTAGCAGTGGTAAACGAGCTGCTCCCTAAAATGATGAACTATGAGATGATTCAAAGTTTCAAACACACAGAAATATCAGCAAAGCTGAAAAAATAATTTGAGGTCAGGCTTAACTAATGGATGTGAAATTTCTTCATGTGGAGATGACTGCTGAGTGACTTATGTCAAAGAGACATATGCTGGAAACTTGGTCCATCATGCCTCACGCATCTATTAAGATTCTGGGGGGAAAATATAAGGTACGTGCCAAAAACTTCTTGCTTGGTAACCAAGAACTGCAGGAAATATTCGGGTATGTGGCTCTTACGTGGTGCTTAGCATGGGTACTCCAAGGATCGAACCAGCCGAGCTGCAAATGACCCATCCATGCTACGCTTGACTGGATTTGAGAAAAAGAAACCTTTATCTGTAACGAAATCTGGAGGCACATATGCATGTACGGGATGTGCAACAAATTCCTGGAAAACATTATGCAAAATTAATTTTTTCATAGCAATCGGTAATGCAAAAGACGACCAAGCAGTAATGATGCAACATAAATTCTGAGTCATAAATCAAACCTCAATCACTTGCAGGATTGGGAAGAATGGGGGGAAACACTTTGGGTATTTTGAAAAGAACATAAATAATGACAGGAAATACCAACAACAGTTAAACTAAAACCACATATTGGATCATAGATATATCATGACCAAATAATTGCCAGCAATAGGGTCAAGCTCCCTCTAAAATTGTCTACTCAGGTTAAAACCATTTTCCAGTATGACATTAACAAAAGCCTTTACATTAATCAGCAATCAGATGGTCAGACAACAATCAATCATTTTTAATGGGTGAATCAAATCAGAACCGTCTAAATTTGCTGTTTACATTACTAACATAAAATACAAGCATAGCCAGCCATATTTCTTCAATTAAAATGTTTAGCAAGAACAAACCTCAAATCTAATCCAACTTCAGAAAGTTGCCAAATCAACTATAGTTTTCTCCAAAAGAAAAAAGAAAAAAAAGTAATGTTGTTTGCATAGACCATAACACATACGTTCCACACAAAGAAATTAGCATTGAAGTAAAGCTCAATACATCCAAATACAGAGTCAACCTGAAATAAAGACAAGACTTAGTATTCAAAATATACAAACAGAAGTTTTTACAAAACTAAATACGAATATATGAAGTTGTTGACCATGCATGCTATAACAATAGATACTCCAAGTAGTGCAGTTAAGAAACCAAACCGGATGCCTCAGAAGAAATGCTGCAACCCTCTCCTCATTTTCTTCAGGATCAATGGAGCAAGTACTGTACACGAGTATCCCACCAGGCTTCACCAACCTATCCATGTACAATTGGATGTATATAATGTACAAAAGGAGTTGCTTCTATCAGAACTACTCCAAAAATGTTAAACAAGTAATAGATTGGGCCCATCAGCCGCTTAAAAGATAACCCTGAACAATAGAATGTTTAATCATATGCAAATTTCAAAATATAGAAGTCTGAAGCAAGGATCCTCACATGGAAGCTGCATCAAGAAGCTCATCTTGTAAATGCTTCAAGTGCTCCATATCCTCTAATTGTCTATTCCAACGCAAATCCGCTCTCTTGACAATAAATAAATAAATAAAATGCAGGGAAGCCTCATCAAAATTCACCAAACAAGAGAGAGAGAGAGAGACTAAAACAACCAACTACTTTTAGCTACTTTTGTCTCATCGGAAAAATAAATTGCTTTGGAAGATGACAGTGCCTTAATTTTGCCAAAAAAGAGAGCTGATAATCAAAAGAATTACCTTGGAAAGAACACCTGTTCCAGAGCAGGGGGCATCCAGAAGGACTTTGTCAACCTTTACATTATGCTTTTCCTATAAAAGAGAAAATTATCTATGCTAAAAACTAAAGGAAAAAATTAAAAAGCAAATGGCAAAACACATCACATCACGCAAGATGGTTGAATCACAGGAAGAAAAAGGGAAGAAGATCGAACAGTAGTTTGTTAATTTATTCATTTAGCAAAATCATACTCTGTATTAAATTGGGTAGCATACAGGTGTCAAAGGAGATGTGGACTAAAGTATTTGAACATAACAGGTCAATAAAATGGCTATGTGCTATTAGAATCAGCAAAAAAAAAAAAAAAAATCAGCAACCCTTTCTCCACTTGTTAAGTAATTGAGACAAAATATAACATGTAGAGCAATTATAACAGTGAAAAAGATGGCAGAATGTCAAAGCAAATGATTGTCAACTTCAAGATGGACCATCAAAAAATTATACCAATACTTGAAGAAAAAAATCAGAAGATAAAGCCAAGCTTCCAATCAAGTCACTCAAAATAAGGTATATAAAATTTCATATTAGAGCATTAAATGTCATAATCCTTTGATACAAAAGCAAGCAACTAATTCTGGAATTGAGATTATATTTAGCTCTTTCAACTTTTTTTGTCTAAATCTGACAACCATTTACTTACAGCGTATAATCGAAGGTCAGCATGGGTTGTAGTGACCACATTAGCAACATTGAGTAATTTGCATGCCTCTTTGAGAATCCTTAAGCGACCTCTGTTTATGTCAATTGCCATTACTGTACCTGCACCACATAAGGGTCTCTGATAATCAAGTTACTTCACTACATGGTGAGAGCATATGCATAAAAAACTAATGTAGAAGATAAACAGGGCCACAAGGGGAGACAAGCTATATGTCAGAGCAAAGGCGATCCACCATCAACAAAGAGTGAAGAAATATCCAACAGAAGAATGAGGTACTAACATAGTTAAATAGCTGGGCACATATTATCGTTAGTGTTATAGGGGCATCTAGATATAACAAAGACAAAAACAATAAGGATTTTCAGATTTGATGTTTCATGTTTTCTCTGATTTCAGTTCTACTTGAGTGGCTTAAAGCATTACTAAGATAATATCAATATGTCAGTTCATCTCCAATGGAATAACAATTTCCCTCTCATCATATTTTGGATCAAGCACCATATTACAATAATTCTAGTCTAATCATTCGCTACATTCTCTTGTCAGAGATGAATATAACAGAAATGGGGAAAGCATACAATTTTAGATGTGCTAGGAACATGTGGAATTAATTCTCTAGCTCAAATACTGATCCCATTATCTGCTCTCTTTTGAACATTATAGACCTTGAAGTAAGTCACTTAATTTTTTCCCAAGATATCAGATTTAAATATCAAATGGGTATGGCATTGGATGCCCGACTCTTTCTTGCTAAAGCTGTTTTCAAAATTCTCATTGTTTCCTAAGTGAAATACAGGAAATTGCTGAAGGATACAGAGCTAACAAAACTTCGATAAATACAATAAATACACGAGCTGAATAAAGAAAGGAATTTAAACTCATACAACAAAATTGCTATTTTTTGTCATTTCAGCAGAATGCACTTCATATATTTAGATAGACAGCAACACAAGCACTTGCTAAACCAAAACATTTCCAGTTGAAGTTCACCTTTGCCTCTCAGACATGATGCCATGAAAATAGTCTTTCCACCAGGTGCTGCACAGCAATCAATAATGGTGTCTCCCGGTTGTGGGTCTACCACAGACACCACCAGACCTGCATGAACTAGTTGATCTATTAACAGAAGGAATCTGACTAGATCCCAAACAGATCCTGAAGCTTAGTGGAAAGTTTCGAAATATCAAAATTCATATGAGAAAATCATGCATATGCAAATTTGCCTTTCCACTGTTCAGGCATCAATCACCATATAAAAAATGAGAAGAAAAATCATAAATTCGTATTTTATGCTCATCTCAATCTCCAACAGAATCAATCAAAATCTGCCTTCTCAAGAACTAAGGCCCTATGAAAACTGTAAAGTGAATGACAGAATAGACACTGTAGTTGTAAATACAACATACTTAATCCCATTATTGTGGTCAACTTTAAATCCCTGACCGCACATTGCTATAGAGGCCGGATTATCTGGATGTGGTTTAGCCTGCAGTTCCTGTGATCCCGTTAATTAAATATGATTGTCTGATAGAGCATTCAGAGGGCCATGTGAATCCCATCTGCTTCAACTCCCATGCAGCTGCAAGTCGAGGCACTGACATTATTCATGTAGGGCTGTTGGATATGATCCTAGGCCCCTTCCAGCCTCCATGTTGTGTTCACGGGTTTGCAGGAACCTGTAGGCTAAGCTGCAGCCACATCTTCCCCCAATGCTAGCCTTTTCAGTTTTAAGACAATATATTTAAACTTAATATTCTGGAACCAGACTGCAAATCTAAAGTAAAGCTCTCTGTGTCTAATATGAAGAGTCAGCAAAAATTTTGATAATTTGTACGAGACTTATTTTTGATACAAGACATCTGCTACAGAATCTATAGAAGAAGGGCTATATAATTTAAATTTTCTCTCAGAAAGCTATACCAGTACAAGATTATATTAGTAATAAATAAGCTAATTCTAGATGAATCTCAGCAGTAGCTTTAATTGGCAACTTGAGGCATAGCACATAGACTCCTGAATTAGAATTTAGCATCTCTTAGTTTCCAGGTTAAACACTTCAACAGAGTCTATTCACTGTTCAAAAACTGGGTGTTCACCAAACTATCAAGAAACTAGAGAAATTCCATTTTTTTAAAAAAGGGTTTCTTAAAACCAGTCCTAAGAGGAATGACAAAACACAGTGGTTAAAGGCTCATTTTCAATCTAAATACAGGATTTAATTAAAAAAAGGGCGTCCCAAAGCACAAGGCTCCTTCCAATGCAGGGTCTAAAGACAATTAGATGCATGCAGCTTTACCCCCATGCAAGAGGCTGTTTCCATGTCTTGGACCTGTGACACCCATGTTCACACTGTAGCAACCTTACCGTTGCCCTAAGGCCCACCCTCAATCTAAATATAGGCTTTAATAAGAAATCTTATTGGTTGCAAAGCTTAATTTCAAAAGGCCACATAACGCCCATAATATAATTTACATATACTTTGATGTCTGGGAACATATATCAACCAGGTCCATTCAAGTTTTAAGATCCACAGCTTACTAATTCTCAAAAACATATAGCAGACAATGGGTTGATGTCAGCCACTGAACTCTTCATGGAAAGGTTATAGTTCACTGCAGATATGGGAACCAATAATTGTGCTAGATGAAGGTACACTTCCTGCAGCAAGCTGGTAAGATGGTGATCTCATTATTAGGTACCACCTTGTTTGCCATTGAACATATGACAGATGACAGCCATCAAGGCAATCACAAGCCATCACCTCACCCTTTTTCCCATGAGAAAGATCACAGTTGGGAATCTATATTTTTCTAGGTGAGAGCGCTTCTTTATCTCACTGGGAAAATGTATGTGATGCAGGCTAAAAAATGTGGAACTCACCAACTTGTTTTCCATGGAAAATATGCCAGATAATTGCCATACAGGTAGGCACAACCTCTCACCTCCGACATCCACCCACAGGCACATGCAGTGCACAGACATGCACAAAGCAAAGATAAGAACTGCTACAAATTCCTTTCTATTTAACAACCTCTAAAGATGCCATGCAACATGGACTCTTTAACTCCTTTAAATTGCATGGTAAGGCATAGTATGGGCCATAATCAATTGTAAGTTTACCAAAACAAGGTGAGAATTAATGCTCTTATGCAAAAAATTAAAACTTTATTTGTCAATACGGACAGAAAAAAACCTTTAAAATTTACTTAGTAAGAATGCCATCTTTCATGGGTTATAATGAAGAGCAATAAAGACAGTTAAGTTGCATCATATAATAATGACAAGAATGACAATACTGAGTGAATGTGTGGTAAAATAAGGATGGGATTAGGAATAAGTACCAACATAGCATAGGACTAATAAAGAAAATTACCTAATTAATGCATATTTTGTCCTTCCCTCTGCTAATATGCACTCTAAACATGTAAACATATGGATGTCTAATTACTTAGAAATTTTAGAATCCCAGCACATCACCCTTTCCTGTTTATATCTTAATTAGAATATCTAAAGTTCAACCAGAATTGCAAGAGAATATGGTAAAGAATTGACTGAGACGGTATCAGTGTTGGTTAATAATCCAAATAAGAAGTTCAGATTTGTGTTGGCAAGTCAACATAAAAAACAGAAAGACATAAGATAAACCATATTGGAATTATGAGCGAGGAATTGAAAAGGACTGTTAATAGTGAATTGCAGTTTTTTTATGTGTTTGTACTATATAAAACATTCTGCAAATAATAAAAGCTTGTAACCATTTTTTTCACAATATTTAGGATCTTATAAGGGAAAGCACTGACCGGCACTCTCATCCTGAACCGAACATATTCCGTCTTTTAGCAAGCCAGCTTGTATCACAATCTGAGCAGAAATAAATGAAAAGAACTCAGAACCCACAATGAACTTGGAAAGCCAGATCCAAACTGAAAAAACAACTAGAACTACATGATTATATGGGAACTCTCCAGAGTGTCCAATAAAAGTGTAGAAGTAGACATGCATGTTCGAGAGCATGCAATGGGGATGTGTGCATGATGTGGGAGCATGTGTGCATGTTTTCTGCATCTGCACAATGTTATATCCCAAAAGCCTTCAAAAGTTCCATTTTGGTTTGATAATTCAACTTGGAATTTCAAGGGAAATTTAGATTAAATAAATGTACTGCTAGTTAATCCATGGTGCCTATATACGTTACCACCATGCTTGGATTGAATTTCATGACTATAACTAGTGCAAGCTAGTTATCTACTAAAACAGACAGCTGCTTGGAATGCATTAGAATTCCTTACTTTCTCATGGAACCAAAGGTCTACATGCAACCGAAAATCGCAAAATCCAAGCTTGTTCTAGAAAAAAAGCCTTCTAGAAGGCCTGACTTATCACACACAAGTAAGTCTGAATTCTCTTTAGTCAACAAATAAAGATATGACCCAGAATAAAGTTTAGCTGAAAGTGATCTAAGACTCAATTTCAATGAAACTGAACGAAACCTAAAAATTGTACCCCCCACCCCCCCCCAAAAAAAATTAAAAAAACAAAACCTTAAAAATGGAGTCCCTTGCCAAAAGGTTCCAGCTGAAACTTTCAAAAGGACTTGATTTCAAACCTAACAATCAGATAATACTTCTCGCTTATAACATTATATAACTAAGTCTTGGTGATGTACACTTATCTAGGCATGAGATTATGGCTTCAAGATTCATGGGCGCATACACATTAACTGCATCGCATTTAGTATTCCAATCATACTTGATGCATAATATAGAAATAAAGTCTCCTACTATGCAAGTTATTGTGCATCGATATATATCTAGATTTGTCGTACCAATCAGTACAGTAACGTACCGCACATACCGTACCAATATTGAACTAGTATGCAATCTCATATCATATCAAATCTCGGTACATCTCTAATGGGAATCAGAGATTGCGCACGTATTCCAAAAGGAAACATTACTAAATCATAACCCTAATTTATTTTTATGGATTTAATTTTTATAGGTTTATTTAGATTATTTTATTTTATTAGGTCTTTTAATTTTGTTAAAACTTAATAAAAAGAGTTTTATTGGATTTCAAATCATTTGTTAGGTTACTTTTTGTTCTTATATTTAAAGGCTCCACTTGTGTGGAGAAAAGAAGACATAAACAATTGATTGTTGAATTGATTTCTGAAATCCAAGCTTTGATTCTTATTTTTTTCTTTTCAATTTTTCTTTTCTTCTTTAATTTTATTTTGTTCTTTGATTTTGTTTGTGGTTTGCATTAATTTGGTATCAGCGCCAAAATCCTGCAAATTTTTTTCTACGTTTTTTTCTTTTTTAGTCTCTTTTTCTTTTTTCCCATCGCCTTCCACCTGATAAAAAAAAAAAAGAAGATGATCCCCTCTCCGTTTCCTTCTCTCTTTCTTTCTTCCGAGTCGCACCCCTTCCCCTCGCTACCTCCTTTGTCGACGACAGTCATCACCGCATCCTCCGTCGCCGCCAACCGTCGCCGGCGTTCGCCTCGAATCTCCCTCCTCTGCTCGTCGTCAATGCCGTCTCCGCTGCCGATTGTCGCCGCTGCGTCACCAACCCTTCCCACTGCCCCAATCGACCTTTCCGCTAAACGACATCATCTCCATCTTCCCCATCATTGTCGGCATCCCGTCACTTTCGGCGTCAAACCCTTTTCCGATCTCCCCCGAAGAGTTCCGACCGGCTGGGGGGTTGGGAGCAGCCGAAGATTAAAATCTTCCCATGGTCCCGGTCCGGTTCCCACAGCCCCGAACGGCCATCGAACGACGTCGTTGCCATTTCCTCCGCCCTAATCAGCCGCCGCTTGTCGTGGATTCCATCTTTGCCGCCAACCGACTGCGAGCGCCCGCTCCCCTCTCCTTCTCTGTCACCGGACGTTTGCCGTCGCCATTCGTCGTCTTCCATCGCATGGTCACTAACCGGAGCCCGCCGACCTTGTTCCTCCCTACCGGTCACATGGAGCCCTAAAAGACCTCGGTGAGGGACGGGCGCCGCCTTCGCTTTGAAGAAAAGCACGCGGTCGTAATCAGCGGTCTATAGGCCGCCTAATCTATGGACCCGGTCCATAAACCAAAAAAAAAAAAAAAAAACTTGGAAAGTCTTCCTTGAATTTAACCTGCATCATAAGATGGTATTAAATTTCTTCTGATAAAAGGTACGATCATTTTATTAAATTTTAAATTTTTTTAAAAATATTTAGATAATTTAAATTGCTTAAATCCTTAAGTTTGTTCTTTTCCATATTTTTCTCACATATTTGCTGTTTCTTCCACCAAATACCCATACATTCGGTCATTACACACACCAGAAATATAGACATTAAGTTGAACTCTATAATTTTTACTACAAGCATCATAATTAAAACTTTAAGTACTGTTGGTGCAGAAACTGGTCGTCGCCGGAGGTCGCTGGAGTCGAAGCCGCCGAGGTCGCCGTCGGGAACCTGCAAAACAAAGTCCCATCCAGAGTCGGTGGGGGGTGGCTCCGGCAGGACCCTCCGACGCTTAAGTCAATTTTCGGCCAACAGGAATGGAGTGCTCGGAATGAGTTTCGGAGCTTAGAGAAGAAGAGGAGAGCTCAGAGAGACTAGAGGTCAGAGAGGTTAGCCTTGGCATATCTGGAGGGTCCTTTATAGGCGGAGCTTAGTTGATGGCGACAGCCATACCATCGCATGGAGTTCGGTACGGAGAGGAAGGCGTCGTCAGGCGGTCGGTGATGGCCATACTGGCAAGTCGTGGGCCGCATGGAGTTCGGTACGGAGAGGTGGGCGTCGTCAGGGAGTGGCGTTGCCAGAGGTGGTAGCCATATCGTCTGGTTTCGTCGTCCGTCGCAGACTGATGGCGACAATTCATCTCGTAGTAGAGTTCGGCAGAAAGGAAGGCTGGGGGAGTTCGGCTGGCTGAACGGTCGGCCATCTGTAGAGTTCGGCCGAGGGACGATTGCCGAGGAGTTTGGGCGCTGGGGGACTTCGTTGAAGCTCGGCCGCTTGGAGTCGGTCCGAAGAGTTCGGCCGTGGGGGTCCGAAGGAGTTCGGCAGCTAACTAGTTCGGCTTTGACGCTGGGAGTCCGGAAGAAGCTCGGCAGCTAACTAGTTCGGCCTTGGCTGGAAAGAAGCTCGGGCGCTGGGAGTTCGGCTGAAGCCCGTCTGCCGAAGCTCTTCTGCGGCTACTGGTTGCATTAGGCTGGGTATCGAGCTAGACTTCGGCTGGAGCGGGATTTATCCCCAACACTTGCCCCCCCACTCCCGAGTTCGAAAATCGAAGGAAGGGAGTGCAGGAAAGGCGACTGTCGAAGTCTTCCTCTGAGCTCTGTGCTGGTCTGGGTCGAAGCTCGGGGGAGATCCCATCTCCAGCTTGAAGTTGATACAGTTGCTTTATCTAGTCAAGGTCGATGCTTGCGTTAGGATGAGGCCTTTGTGAACGAGGCCTTCGACTTTGCTCGAGGATGAGGTTCTCCTCCTGTTCCTAACGGGCTGTGGGGGCACATGCGGACCGTCGTCTGAGCCTCTCCCCCCATCTCGTCTTTTGTGAACGAGACCTTCACTCGGGAGAGATCTTATCTCTGGCCGAGATCGCTTTTCGGGAGAGATCTTATCTCTGGCCGAAGTTGCTCTCGGGAGAGATCTTGTCTCTAGTCGAGGTGGTTTTTTGGGAGAGATCTTATCTCTGGCCGTGGTTGCTTTTCGGAGAGCTCTTATCTCTAGTCGAACTGCTTGGGAGAGATCTTATCTCTAACCGAGGTTGCTTTTCGGAAGAGATCTTATCTCTGGCCGAACTGCTCGGGAAGAGATCTTATCTCTAGCCGAGGTGGTTGCTCGGGAGAGATCTTAATCTCTGGCCAAACTGGTCGGGAGAGATCTTATCTCTGGTCGAGGTTGCTTTTCGGGAGAGATCTTATCTCTGGCCGAACTGCTCGGGAGAGATCTTATCTCTAGCAAGGTGGTTTGCTCGGCAGAAATCTTATCTCTGGCCGAGGTTGCTTTTCGGGAGAGATCTTATCTCTGGCCGAACTGCTCGGGAGAGATCTTATTCTAGCCGAGGTTGCTTTTCGGGAGAGATCTTATCTCTGGCCGAACTGCTCGGAGAGATCTTATCTCTGGCCGAGGTTGCTTTTCGGGGGAGATCTTATCTCTGGCCGAGGTTGTCCACGATCGCTCGGGAGAGATCTTATCTCTAGCCGAGGTTGTTGCTCGGGTTAGGACGAGGTTCTTCTGGCCGAGTTCCTTTTCCGGAGAGATCTTATTCTCTGGCCGAATTGCTCGGGAGAGATCTTATCTCTAGCCGAGGTTGTCTTTCGGGAGAGATCTTATCTCTGGCCGAGGCTTGTGCTCGCGTTAGGACGAGATCTTATCTCTAGCCGAGGTGGTCGGTCGCTCGGGAGAGATCTTATCTCTGGCTGAGGTTTGCTTTTCGGGAGAGATTCTTATCTCTGGCCGAACTGCTCAGAAGAGATCTTATCTCTGGTCGAGGTTGCTTTTCGGAAGAGATCTTATCTCTGCCGAGGTTGTCAGCGTGCTCGGGAGAGATCTTATCTCTAGCTGAGGTTGGTTTGCTCGGTTAGAGATCTTGTTCCTATCTCTGGGGGGCCATAAGGGCCGCTGTCAGGGCCTCTCCCCCCATGCTTTATGAACGGGCCTTCGCTCGGAAGAGATCTTATCTCTGGCCGAGGTTGCTTTTCGGAAGAGATCTTATCTCTGGCCGAACTGTTCGGGAGAGATCTTATCTCTAGCCGAGGTGGTTGCTCGGGAGAGATTATCTCTGTTCCTAACCGAGGTTGCTTTTCGGGAGAGATCTTATCTCTGGCCGAACTGCTCGGGAGAGATCTTATCTCTAACCGAGGTTTGTTTTTCGGGAGAGATCTTATCTCTGGCCGAACTGCTCGGGAGAGATCTTATCTCTAGCCGAGGTGGTTGCTCGGGAGAGATCTTATCTCTGGCCGAGGTTGCTTTTCGGGAGAGATCTTATCTCTGGTCGAACTGCTCGGAAGAGATCTTATCTCTAGCTGAGGTTGCTTTTCGGAAGAGATCTTATCTCTGGCCAAACTGCTCGGGAGAGATCTTATCTCTAGCCGAGGTGGTTGCTCGGAGAGATCTTATCTTTGACCGAGGTTGCTTTTCGGGAGATATCTTATCTCTGGCCAAACTGCTCGGAAGAGATCTTATCTTTAGCCGAGGTTGCTTTCGGGAGAGATCTTATCTGGCCGAACTGCTCGAGAGAGATCTTATCTCTGGCCGAGGTTGCTTTTCAGGAGAGATCTTATCTCTGACCGAACTGCTCGGGAGAGATCTTATCTCTAGCCGAGGTGGTTGCTCGGGGAGAGATCTTATCTCTGGCCGAGGTTGCTTTTCGGGAGAGATCTTATCTCTGGCCGAACTACTCGGGAAAGATCTTATCTCTAGCCGAGGTTGCTTTTCGGGAGAGATCTTATCTCTGGCCGAACTGCTCGGGAGAGATCTTATCTCTGGCCGAGGTTGTTTTTCGAGAGAGATTTTATCTCTGGCCGAACTGCTCGGAGAGATCTTATCTCTAGCCGAGGTGGTTGCTTGGGAGAGATCTTATCTCTAGCCGAGGTTGCTTTTTGGGAGAGATCTTATCTCTGGCCGAACTGCTCGGGAGAGATCTTATCTCTAGCCGAGGTTGCTTTTCGGAAGAGATCTTATCTCTGGCCGAACTGCTCGGGAGAGATCTTATCTCTAGCCGAGGTGGTTGCTCGAGAGAGATCTTATCTCTAGCCGAGGTTGTTGCTCGCGTTAGGACGAGGTTCTCCTCCTATTCCTAACAGACTGTGGGGGCACATAAGGACCGCTGCCAGAGCCTCTCCCCCCATCTCGTCCTTTGTGAACGAGGCCTTTGCTCGGGAGAGATCTTATCTCTAGCCGAGGTTGTCTCGATCGCTCGGGAGAGATCTTATCTCTAGCCGAGGTTGTTGCTAGCGTTAGGACGAGGTTCTCCTCCTGCTCCTAACGGGCAATTGTTGACTGCTTCTTCCCTGTCGTCGCATAGTTTTCGCGTCCAGAAATAATATTGTTGGAAGGAAAGAATTTTACCAAAGGAAAGTTACGGACAGCACATCCCCGTTTCAGAGTCGTCGGGGCGTTGTTTCTCTGAGTTCCCTTGGGCAGCAAGTCCCGTCCAGACGACCTCCTCCATCCCACACTGGCCTCCTTAATTTGGAGCATGCTTCTGCTTTGTCGCTGGAAGACGATGAATCGCCGATGTACCAAGCTCCTCCTTGGGGTGGCATTGATGACACCGTGAGGTGGCCGACCTTGTAGTTTATGGTTACAGCAGCGCCCTTAGCCGATCTTCCCCCGCCGAAGGAATTTACCCAGCCGCTCCTTTCTGACGAGCTCCTCAATTTCGTCTGATAGCTGGATGCATTCCTCGATGTCATGGCTGTGGTCGCGATGGTAGACGCAGTACTTGCTTCGATCGCGTTTGTTTGTGGGAGACCGTAACCCTTCTGATCTTGGCAGCTGGCTCTTAACTTTCGTGAGAAATTGAGTTCGAGGAGCGTTAAGGGGGCGTAGTCGCAGAACCTGCGGGGGAACTTTATGAGGGGGAGTTCGATCTCGCCTGCGCCGAACTTCACTTCGCTTTCCCGCAAAACCTTCTGTGGGAGAACTTCATGCTTCTTCGTCCGGACCTCCTTGGAGTCGTACGGAGTTCGGCCTTGATTGCCCTCGGGCGATCGTGAGTGCGGCCGATTTTCATCTCACCCCCTGTGAAATCTTTGTAGTGGTTTCCTTGGTGGCGAGCTCGAGGTAGAGTTCGGCCTTGCTTGCGCCGAACTTCAATCCGATGATGAGCTTCGAGGTGGAGTTCGGCCTCACTTGCGCCGAACTTCGTTGATGAGCTTCAAAGGGAGAGTTCGGTCTCACTTCCGCCGAACTTTATTCCGATGAGCTGAGTTCGGCCTCACTCATGCCGAACTTTCATCGAACTTCATTCTGATGTGTGAGCTTTAAGGTTGAGTTCGGCCTTCCGCCGAACTTCATTGATGAGCTTCAAAGGGGAGAGTTTGGCCTTGCCAAACTTCATTTTGATGATGAGCTGAGGAGTTCGGCCTTCCGCCGAACTTCATTCCGCGGGAGAATTTTCCTCCGCCTTCACTTGTGCCGAACTTCATTCCGCGGGGGATCTTTGCTCCGCCCTTGCTTGTGCCGAACTTCGTTCTGCTTCCGCGGGAGAACTTCTGCTCTCCATTTCTCTCCTAAGGGGGATTGGCATGCTCAAATGCTCTTCCTTAAGGCCGATTCCTCGCGTCCTCGTGGCGGGCTTGTTGGCAAAGTCTCCGCCAGAGGTTGTCGCACGTCCTACATCATCTCGGCGGGACCGCGAACCCATCCAGAACTGCTCTGCATCTACGGTGGCTTCGGGTGGGGCCTGAGCTGCCGTGGCCGCAATTGGAGCCGGTCGCTGAGTCGAAGCTCTCGAGGCATTTTCTCTTTGGGAGAGAAGGAAGAACGGATCTCTGGAGAGAGAGGAATCGTCGCCGAGCACTCCTTTAAGAACAAGGGAACCCCGGAGGTTCGGGCCCTTCCTCTAGCGCCAATTTGTTGGTGCAGAAACTGGTCGTCGCCGGAGATCGCTGGAGTCAAAGCCGCCGAGGTCGCCGTCGGGGACCTGCAAAACAAAGTCCCGTCCGGAGTCGGTGGGGGGTGGCTCCGGCAGGACCCTCCGACGCTCAAGTCAGTTTTCGGCCAACAGGAATGGAGTGCTCGGAATGAGTTCCGGAGATTAGAGAAGAAGAGGAGAGCTCAGAGAGACTAGAGGTCAGAGAGGTTAGCCTTGGCGTATCTGGAGGGTCCTTTATAGACGGAGCTTAGTTGATGGCGACAGCCATACCGTCGCATGGAGTTCGGTACGGAGAGGAAGGCGTCCTCAGGCGGTCGATGACGGCCATACTGGCAAGTCGTGGGCCACATGGAGTTCGGTACGGAGAGGTGGGCGTTGTCAGGGAGTGGCGTTGCCAGAGGTGGTAGCCATGTCGTCTGGTTTCGTCGCCCGTCGCAGACTGATGGCGACAATTCATCTCGTAGTAGAGTCCAGCAGAAGGAAAGGCTGGGGGAGTTCGGCTGGCTGAAGGGTCGGCCATCTGTAGAGTTCGGCCGAGGGATGATTGTTGAGGAGTTCGGGCGCTGGGGGACTTCGTTGAAGCTTGACCACTTGGAGTCGGTCCGAAGAGTTCGGCCGTGGGGGTCCGAAGAAGTTCGGCAGCTAACTAGTTCGGCTTTGACGCTGGGAATCCGGAAGAAGCTCGGCAACTAACTAGTTCGGCCTTGACGCTGGGAGTTTGGCTGAAGCCCGTCTGCCGAAGTTCTTCTGCAGCTACTGGTTACATTAGGCTGGGTATCGAGCTAGACTTCGGCTGGAGCGGGATTTATCCCCAATAAGTACATATAGTATTTAATTAATATTAAATTTCTTTTATCATGACTATTGATAATTTAAAAAATGCACAAACTATCATGGAAAAAAAAATTAGAATCTGTCAAACATATCCAAACAGCCTTCCAAGAAAATTTAAACCAGATCTGCCAGTCTTTAGATCAACTTCGCACTGAGATTAGTGAGCTTCGTATTATCCAAGTGAACAGTCGCGTAGATATGGCAAATCTAATACGTCAACAGATATAACGCCAATTATCCCTAAGAGAGTCAAGAATAGGCAAACAACCTGTAGAAGATGATTTTCCTAATAATCAACACACCCATCGATCTTCTTCACGAAATCTTCAATCTATTGAATGTCAGAGTCATTTCATGCACACTAGTCAGGCACCCCCGATCTATACAACAACCTCTCTGATTATCCATCACTCCACGAACAATTTTGAGGGTTCTCACTATCCGAGGATGGATGAATATGATAAAAAAGGTTATGAAGAGCTGCCACATTTCACATTTAGAAATTCTAGGTAGCCTACTAGGTATGCACGAAATCCTGGACACTTTAGACCCCAAGAACAACGACATAGAGCATATCCGAACAAATATGAAGATTTAGAAGAACCACTAAAAAGGATTAAAGTAGAAGTAGCTTCTTATGACGGTAAATTGGATCCAAAAATATTCCATGACTGGTTATTAGATTTAGAGTCCTATTTTGAGTGGTATCATATGTCGGATGCCTCTCGCATCCGTTTTACAAAAATGAAGCTGATAGGATCTGCTAAGCGGTATTGGCAAACTGTTGAAAGGAATTTAAAGCGAGTAGAACATCCTCCTATAGTATTTTGGGAAGAAATGAAATTTAAGCTACGCAAGAAATATGTTCTTATTTATTATAAAAGTCAATGATTAGATCAATGGTACACTCGTAGAATGGAAAATACTAGCGTAACTGACTACATGACTCGTTTTGAGAATTTATGGTTGAGATGTGATATATCTGATGAATCATCAAAATTAGTTTCTAAATTCATTAGTAGTTTACGAAATGATTTGAAAAGAAAAGTTTTCTTGTATTTATCAAATTCTGTAGGAGAAGCTTATCATAAAGTCCTAGAAATTGAGAAATTTCATAAAACTTCATCGTAAAGAAAAGTTTCTTTTTCAAGTGAAACTAGGCAGTTTAAACCTATCTCTAGTAGTCGTACAAGAAGTGTATCACAAGTGGCTCCTTCCCATCCGGCACCGATTTCCACAGATACTAAGACCCGAGAACCTATGTCAAAAATGTCTCAATCAGCTAGTTCGTCAAACATAGAGTGTCATTATTGCCATGAAAAGAATTATATAGCTGCTAGATGTCCACATCGTATCCTGACCATAGAACCAGAATATGAGTTAGTAATTCCAGTTGAAAATATATTAGAAGATTTTAATCCCTTAGAACCAGCTAATTCTGAAGAAGAGTACGAGGAGGAATATGAAGAGTTAGAAGGTCAGGTTAATGTCATGAGCTGTATAATTACCATCCCTGTAGATTCTGAAGCTTGAAAATGCACTAGTATTTTTCACACATACGCATAGTGTGGAGGATAAGGTATGTAAACTTATCATTGATGGTGGTAGTTCTATGAATATGATATCTAAATCTACCATTAATCGATTAAAACTAAAACCTCAACCTTATTCTCATTCTTATAGAGTTGCTTAGATAGATAAAATATCTCTCCCAATTAATGAATGTTGCTTCGTACCAATTAAATGGGAGCTTATTTTGCTGAGATTATGTACGATGTTTTACCCATGGAGGTTGTTAGCGTCTTATTAGGACATCCTTAGATCTATGATATAGATGCTCATAATTTTAGTAGAGAAAATATCTATGTATTTAAGTATAAAGATAAGAAAATTAGATTAAATCCCGCCAAACCCAGCGAGTCTCGACCTTCTAGAAAAGATAAGAATTCATCTCAACCTTCCAAATAGAAAAACTGTCATATTTTAACTCATAAAGAATTTTTTAAAAAAATGGAGAATCTGAGACAATATTAACTGTCCTTCCTAGGAATGAGATTCAACTGATCTTAGACTCCCAAGATAACACACCTTAAATTGAGCAATTGAAAGAAGAATTTAAAGATATAACCCCAGAAGTCATATTCGATGACCTTTCTCCCATGCGTAACATCCAACATGCTATTGATTTAGTCTCGAGGTCACAGTTATCTAATATTCCACATTATAGGCTGAATCCTAAGGAGCATGAGAAAATGAGGAAATAGGTAGTAAAGAAGACCATAGCTCTAGTTGTTGATTGATTCTTCAAAATAGCACATTTCATTTCCTGTCAAAAGAATTTTGATATTTCTTTTATTGCAAAGTTGTTCTTTAAAGAAGTCGTTCGACTTCACGTTTTGCCTTTTTTCATAATATCTGACCATAATATCAAATTTATGAGTTATTTCTGAAAAATTTTTTGGAAACTATTTAGAATAAATTTAAATTTTTTTTCATTCTTTCATCCACAGATTAATGATCAAACAGAGGTTGTAAATAGTAATCTTGGTAATTTACTTAGGTGCCTAGTTCGTAATAAACTTGGAACGTGGGAATTTTCATTGCCTACCATAGAATTTGCCTATAATAATTCAGTAAATAGATCTACTAGTAAAAATTCTTTTAAAATTATTTATGGCTTCAATCCCTGTCAACCTATTGATCTTGTTTCCTTATCTATAAATAACCATATTTCTAAGTCTGCCACTTCTTTTGCTAAACACATTCATGACATTCATATAGATATTAGACAAAAGATTGCTATGAATCATAAAAAATATAAATTTGTTGATAATGCTTACCGTAGAATAATGGAGTTTAACGAGGATGACTATGTGAAGGTTCGTATTCATCATAAATATTATCTTCTAAATTCATTCAAAAAGTAACATGTCCGAGCCACTAGTCCATTTTCTATCCTTTATAAACTTGGGCCTAACACATATTTTATAAAATTACTTTCTGATTTAAAATTTAATCCAATTTTCAATGTTGAAAACTTGCTACCTTATCGAGACACATTCGAGACTCCTACTATGAATGCAGATGATAGTAGGGATTATACTCCATCTCCTCCAGTGCTAGTTCTAGTTCTTCCATTATTTCCACCGTCTTCATCGGATCGAATTGAACTTATTATCATAGGTGAGATTGTTTCTTCCGCTGATGAAGGATTTCGACGATTTTTATGACATGGCTGTATGCTACTTGGATTCTTGAAGAACTACTACGAATTGATCCAGACATTTTAAAAGCTTACATTAATTCCTCACCAGAGTCGAGTTTTTTCCAGCCAGAAGGAAATGATAAAAATCAAGGATTGTGCACGTATTCCAGAAAAAAGTGTCACTAAACCCTAACCCTAATTTATTTTTATGGATTTAATTTTTGTAGATTTATTTAAGTTATTTTATTTTATTAGTCTTTTAATTTTATTAGGACTCGGTAAGAAGAGTTCTATTGGATTTCAAGTCACCTGTTAGAGTCCTGTTAGGTTACTTTTTATTTCTCTATTTAAAGGCTCTACTTGTGTGGAGAAAAGCAGACATAAATAATTAATTGTTGAATTGATTTCTGAAATTCAAGCTTTGATTCTTATTTTTTTTCTTTTCAATTTTTTTTTCTTCTATAATTTTATTTTGTTTTTTGATTTTGTTCGTGGTTTGCATCAATCTCACCATCTCGTACCGTACCATATGCCGACACTTTAGTAGGATGGTATCGATATGGGGTCCAGTACCCAGATAGTGAACTTTGACATAGATTATTGCAAAAATAAGTTTTACCATTAAACTTCATTTGTGGTTTCTTGAGAACACAAAATACTTTTCGAACAAAGAAGAAGAAACGCATTGGGAAGGCCTTTTGCCAAACATACCTGCATGCCAGTATGGATGCGAACAAAATCATCCAAGCATGAAGACAGTTCATATGGAACCTGATATTATCAAAGAACCAAAATATTAATCACTATAAAAAAAGCAGGATGCTGTACAAAACCTACCTGATTCTAAAATTTTACAGGCAGGACAAATTTCCTACATCAATGAGTATGTATTGAAATAAGAAAGCTTTGTTTACATATAAAACCCAACAAGCTCAAATTTATAGACAGATTGCTTTTATGATATTTATAAAACCATAACTTTAACGATTAAGCCTTGTCCCAATTATCTAGGACTGGCTCAAAACCCTTAACAAGCAACAAATTAATCCTCAAAGAAAGCTTTGATTAGGCTGATGCAAAATACCATGAATACATATGGAACACCTAGTTCCAAAATGGTTACAGCTTGGCATGACAATTTTGCCTTTAATCTTTCCAAAGACAATGTTAGCTCCTTCTATCTTTTATACTTTATGGTACAAAGAGGTGATGGTTCTTATTTGGCATTATTAAGCAAGTTCACCAATTATAATTGGCTGCAAGAGAAGCTTCATTACAGTTGAATGGTAAAGACCACACCACAAGCCTTTTTAATAATCCTAAGGCCCTGCCAGTTCATGAATAAACATGGATTCCATTGAATAAGTCCACTTGTCCAACTTTATTCAGCCATCCTCCCCAGATCCCTCAGTGGTGGGAGCCCCATGCCCTGGGATGCCTCTTTTTAGTTAAAGTTATGCAGAAAGTAAACAAGGCCAAAAAATACTACCACAAATATGAAAGATTCCCAATAATGAAACCAAAAACTAGGGAACTTTCATCCTTGAACAATTGACACAACATACAATACCGCATAAATGCAGGATCTCATAATTAAATTATTTAACTAACTCTGTTATAGGCATCTCCAAAATCTTGCAAAGCAAACCCTCTTTATTTTCAATAATCAATTTAAGATAACCTGTAACATGCGTCAAGCTTTATGATTCAAGTATCTTGAATTTGCCTCAAGCCATTTTAGGCCAGGCACTATGCACTGAACACGATAGCAAAAACATGAAAATCATCAAACCCAATATAAATGTATCTATGTTATGTGGGTTTGAGTACAGGTGTTGAATGTAGCTAAATGTGTCTTTTTACCCCCAAATCTTAGTATATGAGAACTCTGCTAGAAAAGGATCCTAAGTTGGATGCAGCTACATGGATACAATATCCTGACCATGTTTTTAGTCTATGGTGCATATATTATACACACCTATTCTTTGTAATTTACATTTTACAAAGTAATGCTTATCACACAAACTTATTATCCTTGTTTATACAAATAATAATGACCGAAAGTTAAATTGAAATGAGGACGAAAGACAGGATTATGTTGTTGTATCGACAAGCCCAAATAGTAAATTGCATGTGATGTAGGGATTTGAAACATAACTAATCCAATTAAGTTGATGATCTCCCATCCATCCATCAAACGCACCCCTCTTTTGTAGCCCACATCCACCACATGTATATCAGCTAGATTAAATATCCTAACACTGTCCTTTTGCTCTTTCCCCTTTCTCATCTCTCTCAATGGCATACATATTACCACAACCTCCATGTCCACATTCCATCTGACTGCACAAGTCCCTCAGTTGCAGATTCCTCCACCCACTGCCAAACTTGTTGGCTTGACAAAGCCATCAATGGCCCTCTGTATCCTAGGTGGGAACCTGACAGCCCCCCCCCTCTCTCTCTCTCTTTTGTTTGAGACCTCAACTCTCCTTCACCTCTGATCCAATTTTCCTGGACAGTTGTGTTCAAGGGCGTGATGTGTTGGACAGTTTCCCACATCTTCTCAACACAGGCACGTCAGGGTAAAGTGGCAAGCCCAGGTTTCGCAGAAATGTGCAATAAGTAATGCAAATGAAAACGTTTTGCTTTTGCATTACAATTTTTCCAATTTATTCACAATGGGATAATTAAGAAATGATTGTTAAACCTTTAGAACAAATTAGCATCCAAAGCCACGCTAGAACAAGAATTTTTTGTACTTTGATGGCAAGCAATACTTGGGCACAACTAGATCTTCCCTAAATGCATGATAGTTGGTTACTTGGTTCCTTGATGGATTAATCTACCATCCACATTGTGTCACCAAAGAGAAGCTTATTCTCAACTTCTTTAAAAGCCACCCGTTCTTCAACTATCATGTCATACAAATCAAGATGTTACTCTAGCCATTTAATTTTAGTCAAAAAAGAGCATATGCTAATGAAGACTGCATATCTAATATGTACTTCACCTTGTATCCCACCCAAGCAGTAGTGGCCATCATGTCATTCTTACAAAAAAATTTTGCAAGCTTATGGCTTTGCGTGTTTCCCTAGGAAGCATCCTTAGTGATTTGTCATGTTGTGAATCAGTATTTCCTAATTCAAAAATTTTCCCCTAATAGTCTGTCATCACCATTGGGCTTTATAGAAGGTTTTATTGATGAGAAATTGAGATTGTATTGCTTCAAATCTCCAAAGAAGTGACCCATTTATATCACTGAATTCTTGGACAAGTTGGGTAGGTCTTTCAACATGCTGTGGTTCCAGAAGCCTATAACAAAACACCTATCATTTCCAGGTCATGAATATGACTCACATTACCATGTCAATGCAAAAAGGAGTCCAAAACTTCTCCTAGAAAGCTCTGATTATCCAATGTATGGTGTCAGGAATTTTGATGCATAAATTGTCAAATTGTGGGTGAATCAAAGGTTTCTGGAAGTTATTTAAGGTAGAAAATAAACCTATACATTCACTTTTTTTAGTCTAGTTAGCAAAGTTAAGTGACTAATGTTTTACTGGTATTCTTGCAAGTTTGCCACATGAAATTTCACATCAATTAGTTTCTAGATGCAAGGCACATCTCTGTCCAAATCTATATGACATGCATTGCCCTTCATAGGCACTTCAATGAATAAAATAATAAAAGCAATTTGTAGAGAGCAAGGTTTGTTGTTTTGGTACCGGACCCATAACAATACCATCCTATTACAGTATCAGTATGCAGTTTGGTATGGTACGAGACAGCATACTAGTACAGGACCGGTATGGTATGGTATGTCTCATATCAAACAGTACAGGACGGTACACTAAAGTATGGTAGAGAGGAAAGATAAAATCCACCTATAAGCACTAAAATGAACTCTAGATCCAGGTTATAAATCTAGTCATAAAGAGTAAAACAAACTATAAATCCAGTACAAAAATTTATGCAACCAAGAAAGTTCTCTTTGCCAGGTTAAGCATTGCCTCCCAAATGTATTAAGCAATTTCATATCTAATCACAGATTATACTACAAAAAAATATGCAAAGAAAACAAAGATAAACAAAGCACCTTCAAAGCTTCCAGTCGGTTAACAAGATCAACCCTCTTAAAGCCTTTCGCAGTGTTCACTCTAGAGCAAGAAGGAGCCAACAGATTAGTTGCTCAAATAAGTAAGAAACATAAATTTGTTAACCAGAAGGAATAAGATGCTAGTCAAGACCTTAGGCTGAAACAGGGATCACTGTTGTTCCAGTTCATTAGTCTCACAGCTTCTTCTTGCCCCAGAAATTTTGTCCATCTTCTAACCATCCACTGAACAGCAGAAACATGTCATGAGTACCGAAAGGTTGCTTGTATCCTTCTGAATATTATATTACTAAGTGCAACCATAAAGCATATGAAATAACAAATAATACAGAATTGCAGACTCACAACTGGATGGGAATGAATAACAGCAAGAGCACGCGCTTGTGCACGATCATCTCCTTCTAGATTTGGTAGGGGAAGTGAATCTTTTTCCTGAAGCAGAAAAAAAGGGGAAAAAAGGGAAGGACAGAGGTAAAAGTATAGCTCAGTGACTAGCACAAAAGCAGTATGTAACATATAATCTCAAACCTTCAGCGAGACAAGCTTCCGTAAAACTGCATTTACTAAATTCCCTGCACCAGGCCTTAGAGCAGCTTTTGCAAGTTTTACATTCTACAATTTCAGGAAAAGAAGCTATGGTCAGATATAATATTGCAGATTGAACAAAATCACTTACACTATGCTCAAAACATATGAGGTTCCACATTAAATACAGAAGCCTAATGATGAAGAGCAGAAGAAACAGGAGATGAATATGATCTGCCTCAAATGTATTTGTGGTGGTCAAAAAATGGTGGGACATGTAAATTCAACAAGATAAGGAGATTGATAGGTCCTTCACTAACATATGGGCTTACAAAATGAAAAATAGAAGAAGGAGATGCAACTTGAGCACCATCATAATGAAATATCTACAACTAATACCTCAGCAACCATTAGAAACAACAAAGATCAAAAGAAAAGCTACTTCTAATATATGTTAATCAACGAAGATTTTTTTTTTTAAACTAAGGGTATCTTGTAGGTCTACTAGAATTGTAACTGTACTAAAGCGACTAAAGTTACAAATCATTTACTTGTACAAATACTGACATGGAAATGTAGAGAGTAGTCAAAGTACCTCATCAACAACAGCATATGGCGGCATGCCTAGCTTCAAGATCTCGAAGAACCCAATGCGGAGTATCTAAAATAAGAAAAACAATGCCTTGGAAAAATTACAAAAATAACGAAAGAAAAGAAATACTGATAGTAGAATCGTATGTTAAAGCAAATCATGATAAATATAAGCAGACACAAATCAATAATGATAACCCATCAAACGAAATGATAGACCAGAACTGAGAATAAACAATTTCATCATAATAGGTCTAGACATCCGTATATTTTAAGTTTTTCAAAGAAAAGATGATACTGCCAAAATTCATTGCATATTCTGTAATAGTTAAAGTATTCTTTATACTTGCAGTAGAAGTGGTTCCATGTCTGTAAACATTCTCTCCTTGTTACAGAGAGACATGATAAGATGATCAAGGTAGCGTCTCCAACGAATGGTTCCTCCAACAACATCTGTCACCTACAAAAGAGTGGATAACATAAGCTGGTGTCCAAGAACAAAGAACTCATGTAGAGTTAAAGTGAGACATGACTTTCACAAAGCAAGAGTAAAAGGGGGACTTGGATGCACCTTTCAATAAGCCATAATAACAGCAATGCAGTTCTACACCATACCAACCAGTTTTTAAAGCTACAACTGAATTAAGAAAAGAGCAATAATTTGCAGAAGTAACTGATCTTTATTCAGTAGATGAAAATATCCCAAATCAAAGAATGCATTACTGTAATATCAGAAATTCAGGTCAAAAGTCCTCCTGAATTATGATTAGGGTGGATAAAACCATGTTTGATTGGATAATTAAGAATAGAGCAAAGATCCATCTTGTTTTATCGAAAGACAACAAGGAAAGGGTCATATGATCCATAGCACATTATCAGACAAGTCATAGTGGTTGCAGGTATGATTTTCATGATTTATAAAATAAAGCCAGAGATAAATAAATATAATGAGCTTTCCACGAAAGTGGGTACAGAAGTCCTATGCCAAAAAAGAAGCATCATAAAATAACTTTCCTTGCTTATTTGAAAAAAAGGGCTGGCAAGGCAAGAATCACCTACTTTGCAGGTTGCCAGTTATAAGATTAATTACAGCCAACCAACCAAACAAACTGAGACTCTTGAAAGTGCCAACAAATAGCATAAATGATTTATGCCAATGAAGTTGAAGATCAGCTGCCTAAGATGACAAACAACAGAAATGGGAGAACAGGTTGGTAATGGTGCTAGGATTTTGCAGTGTTCTTTTGCATTGTTCTTTTATAGTTAACTTTTCCCATTACGATTCTACTTTAAGTAGAAGGTGATACTAATTATGAGCTTGATTTGTGTCAAAGCAAAATGAACTATGAGATTTTAACTCGTATTTAAGAGAGAGACGAATAGACTTTGCATCCTTAGACAGAGGCTTTTAATGCATGTAACTGCAAGGAAGGGCCCCACCTCCTTATTTTATCACTTATTGAAGTTGCTTGCTGTGGGTAGTGATGCAATTCATGAAAGTGCACTGTAGGCGTTCAACCACAAACATCAACTACTAGGTTGTTTCCTTTATATTTCTGAAGTGATGCGATCCACTTAACTTTGAACCTAAGGGATTTTCTCCTGAATAAGAAGTTGTGAGAGCCCTAAATACTTTACAAATAGCTCTGCTTAGAATCCAGTTGTGAAGGAGGCCCATTTGACTGGTTTCTACTTGTTATAAGGGGAGAGTACTACATACTAAGGCGGCAACTTGAGAAAGATTTACATCTTTCCTGGTCTTCCTTCTTCTACAACATTTAGTGATAACATTTTGGCGGTATGAACCTCCCAATTGTAAAAGTCTTAAAGCATGGGAAGTCTGTTACTATTTCCACTCTAAAATAACCAAGCCCTGCTCTTTTATAATTCAGAAGATAGGGATTAGCATAAAATGCCCATATATAAAAGAAATTTGGCCCACAAGCAAGATTCAAATGCTTTATGCTAAAACTGATAATTTTTGCTTTGGATTTTACAGTTTAAGCTGAATTGAAACTGCGCTACCATTAAACTACCTGCAGAATTTATAGCTTGTAACTTATGGGTCTATGAAGCCCAAAAGGCCACTAACTCAGTGGAAGGATGGCCTGGTCTGGTGAGAAAGATAGTTGACATTGAATTGACTTTGGCTTTTCAATCAATGGTGAGTTAGACATACAGGTCATTTGAGTGTAGGTGAATTATACACAATTTCAAACTTTATAACCAATTTCAAGGATGAGAGAACCTTATCTCCCATTTTAAATAGTTTTGGCCATAATGCATGTGCAAGTGCATATGCCCACTACTAAAGATTGTATGGTAAAGGATAAATTTTAAAAAGATTTCGGCATAGATTAGATGCTAATATGTCTTCTATTTGAAATATTTTGTTGTTAATCTAATGCTAGAACCAACAAATCACTTCGAATTTCAATTTTGGAGGTTTGGGGCTCTTACTATGTATAGAATTATAGAAATCCGTTCCCATTTGGACTCCCTCTTCAGAGCTCAGCAGACTTGGGATACCTCTTTGTAGAAGTTTAGCATAATTTAAGCTTCTAAGGACGGGATCTGATTATGGTTATTATGGAAATTGAAAGTTGGAAGTATAGCTTTTTAAATGTAGTATTAGGATGAAAAAAGAAAAATGAAGATCAGATTAACTATTGTTTTCTTTAAAGATTGGAGAGTCTCGACTCAAAACTGATCCAGATCTCAAACGTTAGTCACCTCCCAACAACAGAATGCTGGAAATCACATATTTTTTTCAAAGATTGGAGAGTGTCAAACTGATCCAGGTCCCAAAAAATTAGTCCTCTCCCTCCATATACAACAAAACAGTAGTTGTTCTTTCTTATGTAGATAAACCTACATGTTGTTTTGTTCTTGTGTCAACTTTATGCAACATATCAAGGAAGCAAGCATTTGTGTACTTTCTATATTAATAATAGTTATTGAATAATACTCATTTTTCTCTAACTACCCAAACCTCAAATGTCCAGCTTCAGGATCTACATAAGATCTTTGGTTAACCCCCATAACTTTTGGGCTATCTACATTAGCAGATATTTAGATTTATACTCCCCTCCATGATTTCAAAACCTAGTGAGATATCCTATGGGATCCGAGATGGGGTACCATCCTATGTGTCGGAATGGGACTGTCAGTCATCGGCCCAGCATCTCAATCGGCACGTTTTGAGACATCCCTTGTCTTGAGTGTCAGGACAGCCACATATCCCATCCCATGGAATTTGAAACCTTGTTCCCCTTTGTTACTTTCAAAGTTCTCCCTTTTACAAATTTTACTTACGTTCTCACATTATGGTTTAGACTTCAGAGAAGCTAATAAGCCTATGAGGAACTTAGTTGCATTCTTCAGGAAAATCTGCAACTCATTTCAAACTACTTTCTACATGGTGTGATCTCCAAAATTATTATCAAAATCTACTTGCTCACCTGTTAGCACAGACAAATCTTGCATTATGAGCTTTGTTCTCCCCACAACCAAAAGAACCCTTAAATCCATTTAACCAAAAACGTCCCCCAAGCTCTGAGCAAATTTGGTTACATCAGAACTTGTTGTGTGATTTTTACACGTCTGTAAGATTCCTCTGCTAACTGAAAAACTTTAGCTGGATGCTTCATACTCCCTATGTATCCTCACGCAATACATGATCGAATCTATTATGTGGAACATGTAAACTTGCTTCACTACAAGCGCAGGTTCAATATGTAGTAAAATATACTTGATTTTCCAAACAAATTAAGTTTCTTACCATGTAAACGTTTCCATGTCCATTGATGTAATCCATATGAAAAATCTCAATGAGCACTTCTACCTTATTGTGCTTTACTATTTGCTTTGTATTTCCGAACTTCATAATAACACCACAGTAACAATGTCGTCAGGCTACTCTTGCCAGTGATCCATGAACACGCACACTATCATCAATTTTTGGATGCAGGCAATATATCCAGATTGGAACACACTTTCAGTATAATTGCCAAACCAAAAATTAGAATTAGCATAAATTAACAACAAACAAGAACAAAAGGAGAAGACAGGAAAATATATGAACTCTTTAGCAATACCAATCTAATATCTCTGTCGTCCAGGTCCCGTGTGCGAAACCCAAGTGTCCTCTCCACATAACTTATCTCATTCTCGGCAGCTTTCCTCCCCTTCTCATTCAAAAGGTCCGCAAAGGCGCCACCTTGCTCAATCCTCAGCAGCCTCACCGCAGAGACTATTCCCCACCAAAAACAAAAGTTAACAATTAACCAGAAAAAAGAAGTACAATATGTTATCAAGATTGAATCTTTTTTCTCCTTTGGTACCTGCTCTGTGAGGAGAAATCTCCGCATTTAGCTTCTGGATATTCATCTTCTTGGAATCAAGGGGCGGAGGACTTCGACTCCTCCCTTCGATGCAACGGAAGAAGAGTAAGTAAATGAGACGAAGATATAGAGAGTACAATGGAAGAGTTGTGCTTGTGAGGTAGTTGGTGAAGCAAGGAGTTGCGTCTTTTACCTGCGGTATTGGGAGAAATCCGGACATTGGGTTTACGGGTTCCCTTCGAGGACTTGGGCGGAGGCGATACATTAGGAATTGAGGCTTGCGAAGAGGAGAATAGGGAGAGAGGTTTCTTTGGGAGGGAGAGCTTGGAGCGATTGGAAGAGAAAGGAGAAGGGGAGAAGAAAGAGAGGGCTCCCTCCATTTGCCTTCGGTTTCTTGGCCCACCCGGTGGCGGAGATCGAACCGCGATAACTCAACGCTTCACGTGCAATACGCGTGCATATGTTGGATAACATAAACGTCCTTGAGATGACATCAGATCGGAATGAATTCCTAGCCATTCAAATTCAAACCTAAATATTTAATAAATTATTTAAATTTAACTTAAATATTATTAAAATTAAATTTTTTTTATTTAAATTCATCTTAATCAGATATCGAATAATTCAGATTTATCCGACCCAAATTCAATTGAATCATATTGAGTATTTTTTTATTTATATCAACTCTAAAATCATACTATAATTCTATAAATCATATATACCTTAAATAAATAAAATTCATCAATACTTAGCTCCATATTTAATTAAAATAAAATTTAAATTATTTTAAGCAAATAAAATTCAACAATGCTTAGTTCAATAACATTTGGTTCTATATTCAATCAAAATAAAATTTAAATATAATATAAATTTAATAGATCAATATATTCAACAACAAAAAAATAAAAGAAAGAAAAGAATAAATGAATAAATTAGAGTTTAGTAACTAGTAGGTGGTGTATGTGTATGTATATATATACTAAAATAGTTTGGATTGGATTCAGGACAAGTATTAGATCAGGTGCATAATTATTCAGTCTCAATCCGAACCCAAAGTTAAGCATTCGGGTTTTATCTAAACATAGTCAGACTACCCAACCCAATTAGGTCGGGTCGGGTTGAGTATCCATAGGTTTGGATTTTGTTGCCATCCTATAAAGATGTTTCAATTTTAAAAGATTAATCTTGGCTTTAACATTTTTTTTGTTAAATTGAAAAAAAATTAAGCCATCCCACAATACATACATAAATGGGAATAAGAAAAAAAAATATTTTAAAATTTAGGTGGTAAATCATCCATAGAAATTCATAAGATAGATTGTACATGATTGGCTACATAATATGCAATCCAATCTGCCATACTATAAAATCCACTTTAATATGTTCAAACTTCTCACATGCATTTCAAAATTATGTAAATATTGCACATAAATTTTCTATGTAAACCATTTACAGGAAAGCTTGGCCATTTTAGGATGTGTTTGAATGGCATGTGCTGTATTGTATGCGAGAATCTTTGGGAGATCATGAAAATCATGGAGCTTTATTTAAAGAACTCAAGGAGCTGAGATAAAGTATTTCTGGAGCATGGGTAATACTAGGGGACTTCAACATCACTTGATACTGGTTTGATTGTACGTAGGGGGCGAAGAGTAGTTACAAAGCATCTAGAGATTTTAATATATTCGTGAACTCTTGAAACCTACTGGAGATCATGATGGCAACCAAGAAATTCACGTGGTCCAACTTGTAGAACCAATCGAGCTTAGCACTTCCAGACAGCTGCTTTGTTTCAAATGAGCGGCACGACTTCTTTGCATTGGCATCCCTCTCTCCACCAACAAGAACAACCTCAGACCATATGCCATCGTTTCTCTCATTCTAGTCAACTCAAAGGATGGCAAAAAGGAACATAAGCCATTTCATTTCGAGAACTTATGGTACCAGGATCCTGGATTTGATGAGCTTGTCAAGAAATGATGGGAAGCAGTGTCTAGTGCTCCAGATGCAGCAGTTAACATTGTTGCCAAATTACGATACTTACGAAGTAATCTCAGGACATGGAGTAGAACTAAAGTTGGCAATATATTCAGAAGAAAGAAGATGATCTATTCAAGGATCGAGCAGCTAAACATTCTAGAAAAGGAAGGGAATTTAACAGTAGTAGAAGGGAATGAAGAAAGGAGAAATCTCAGAGCAGAGATGGAATCTATCTTAGCTTAGGGAGAGAAACTTATTGGAGAGAATGCTCGAGGAATTAATGGATCAAAGATGGTGATGATTGGAGCACAAAATTTTTTCACGTCAGTACTAGCAACAGGAGAAGGAAAAATTAAGTTACAGAGATCCATGACTACGGGAAAAAAATAAATGATCCTCAAGATATTCGGAAGGTGTCCCTTGATTTCTATTCCTCACTATTGGGAAACCAAAATGAAGGATAAATTAAAGCAATCAGGCATAAACTGTACCGTAAGAACCCACATGATCGAAGTTTTCTGGATGCAAAAATATCGGAAGATGAAATCAAGGATAAGGCATCTGGACCCAATGGATTTTCAGCATGATCAAAGATATCGAGAAATCATTCAAACTGGCATCTTCAGAATTTTTGAAGTATTCCAGAACTCCTCGCCGGACATGGCTACACTGTCGCTCATCCCAAAGAGCTCCGGTAAACCATCAATAAAAGACCTTCGCCCAATCAGGGTAAGCAGTGTAATAGGTCAGCTAATCTCAGCATCGCAAATCGCTTTCCTTGAGGATGGATAATCTGCTTCTATAGAAGAACAAAAGCACCAGGACTTCTATGCAAACTGGATTTCGAGACAGCGTTTGACTACATTTCATAGAAATTCCTTTTTGAACTACTGGAGACTAGAGGCTTTGGGCCAAGATGGATATCATGGATCACTTCCCTTCTAGAAATCACTAGCTCATGTCTTCTGATCAATGGGATGCTGGGCAAATGGTTCAAAAATAGCCATGGGCTCAAGCAAGGTAACTCTCTATCTCCTCTTTTATTTATTCTTGTGGCCGACTCTCTTAGCAGGATATTCGAACTCGCCTTCTTGGAAGGATTAATCTCAAGAGTAGGACCTTTCCAAATAATGGCAAATATATATACGGTGCCTACAATATGCCGATGACATATTAATCTTCTGCAATACCTCAAAAAAGCCATGCAAACATGCAGAAATTCATCATCTATTCTTTTGAGTTGATGATAGGATTAAAAATCAACTTCAACAAAACCTAGATGGTGGGACTGAATTTAACATATGTGGAATCAGATAACATTTCAAGAATATTGGGACGGCAAACTTCCAAATTTTCTATTCAATATCTCGGTATTCCTCTTCATCTCTCTTCTCTTAAATCCAAAGAATGGAACTTCATGTTGGAAGAGATTAAAAAAAAGGCTAGTTGGACGGAACAGTAAGGTGCTAATGTTGTGTGAGGACCTATGCATACGTGTTTTTAGTTCTACATCGATTATTCATATTAAAAAATATATCCTAAAGCCAATCATCTAAGTGGTAGATGATTGAAATTAATATATGAATTATCTAATAATAGTTATTTGACTGGTTCATCATAAAAATTCTATCTTTCTTAAATGAACTCCTAAATTATGATGAAGTCCTTAGAACCGTAATCAATCGATAAAGAAGGATTTATCAGATGGTTCTTAAATAGTTCACGATCAAATAATGAGTAATTAATAAGGATGATAACTTATCGAGTGTAGGTCGCTATATGTCATATGCGTTGGTTATCCTCGTAACCAAGTGGTGTGGAGACACTGGTATAGCATCCAGGTGAGATATAGGAGTACATCTACACTGAACATGATCAATATGGTACTTTACTATCAACAGTAGCTAGCTAAAGTCAATGGATATAAGTGTCCCTCCGATATAAGATCACCATGATGACTTAGAAGCAACTCACTGTATTTTGGTGCTGGACTACCTATATTTCTAATATAGATTCGAAAGGTTTCTGAATACAGTCAAGTACTTATAGAGTCGATGTGTCAGTCAAGATGGAATTGATCACTCTTGATTAGTTTCAGAAAGAGAATGACTAATTGTGTTTTAATTTAACAAAATCTAGACCTGGATAATCCTCGTAAGGAGTCATGGGATTTGCAAAATTTTGAGATACAATAGAGATAACTTGTATGAGTGTTGACAGTATACTCAAAGTCGTCTTGGGCATTATTGGTCAAAGAGATGAATTATATGATAACCATGGGCCAGGGTTCTAAGAATGTTGTTTTGCATACATTCGACCTCTCCAGACATCAGGAACTATTGCTAAATGGTTACTTCGATTGGTACAGAAATTGGTTCTTATGCTACTGACTTAGGTTCGAATCTATAAGATCATACACATTAGAGGTTGTAACCTAATCAGATGGTTAATCGATGATTGAAAATCGTTCTTAGATCAAACATTCAATGCGATTGATGTTTGACCTAATGCAAGTGTTGTAGGAGGATCGATTAGCAATTGAATTGCTAATTGATTCAATTTGATTGAGTAATCAGGTTGAGATCAAGTCTAATTGAATTAGATTCAAATATGATTTAAATTTGACTTAATTAGATTTTTAGTTGGACTAGAATCATCCATAATTATGCTTGCACTAATTCTATTTTAACTGAATTTAAACTTAGTTTGACCTAGTCAAAATAGGAGAGTCCTAGTAGACTAGGACTCTTTCTTCCTTGCACCAATGATCTCCACGCATACTAATTAATTCTAGATTTTTTACATAAAGTTTTCCACACCAATGCAAAGTTTTTCATAAAGTTTTTCACACCAATGCAAAGTTTTTCATGCCCCATATTTTGGAATATTTGATTTAAATTTGACTTGGTCAAATTTAGAAGTTAGTTTGAATGAGTCAAACTAAAGAAGAGTTTTATTTTATGAAAACTCTTCTTTCCTTTTGAATTTTTCTCTCCACGTCTCCTAAATTTTTTGTGCCTTATTCCTTCCCATTTTGTGCGATCCCTTGGTGTTCTCCACGCACAAAATTTATTGGGAGGTGTTGAAGAGTTAGACGCCCCCAATCTCTTCCTTGTTTCCTTGTTTGACTAGGTCATTTTGACCTAGTCTTCCTATTATTATGGGGTGCCAATTTTTATGGAGTCTAGGCATGAAGCATCCCTAGCTTTTCACATGAAAAGATAGATGAAAAGAAGGGAGGGCGTGGAGGTTTGAGGCACCTACTTTCTTGGAGAAAAACTCTTCATTAAGACAAGAAATGTTCATATCTTGATGAAGACAAAGGTAAGAAGAATGTCTTCTCATCTATTTCTCTTTCAATGTTTATTTTCTCAATTTTCTTTATGACTTTTTATATGATAAAAATTTGAGAGAGAGAGAGGAAGAGGGTGTGGGAATGGATGCTCTAAAGAGTTGGGGCATCATGATCTTTTTTGGACATGATTTGATCATATCATGATGGAAGGAATGTGAAGAAAAGATAGTCTTCTCTTAGGATTCTTTTGAGAATTCTTTTTTCTTAATTTATATATTATTTTCTATGAGAAAAATCAGAGAGGAAGTGATCTGGAAGCATAAAAATATTTTAGAGAAGAAGGTCTCCTCTTGTCCGGGTATGAAGATCTGTTTAGGATATCAATGGTTGATGTCTTGAAAAGAGAAGATGTATCTTCTCTTAGGATCTTTCTTAATTATTTAATTTCTAATTTTTGGAAGATCCAAAAGTTGGATTTCTTCCTTAATCCTTCTCTTATTCTTTGTCTCTTGGAGTGTTCAAGAGATTCGAAGAATAAATTTTAGATTAACCATCCAGAGGAATCCATGAAAAGCTAGTACTTCGAGCGGATCTTCGTTCGACAAACCTCCAATTTTGTTACAGCATCGTGTGGATCACCTGTAGAGGTTGGATGCATGTATAGCTTCAAAGACAACAACAAAAATTAACCACGGAGTTCTCAACCTATGCAAAGGTGAGAGATCTGATCTCTTCTTTACCTAAATGCGATCTAGAATTTAGATCTAGAATTATTCTAGATCTAGGATATTGATTTGATCAATACCAAATCTTTCATTTTCAAATTTAAGAATATATTATGATATGTTATAGGTCCTAGATGTAAGATTTAGTAATTAGATTATATGCATCTATAAATTAAATGGTTTAATTTACAACTTCTGCTGCTTTACATTTCAAAAAAAAAGTTTTAAAATTCATGCATGAAATCCTGCATATTTTTCAACAGTGGTATTAGAGCATCTAGATTCTATTATAACATGATCATATTTGTATTAAATTAAATCTAAAAAATAAAACTCTAAAGATCGTACATACTGCTATAAGGTTGTCCTACTGTAAGATTTACCTCTTACGGTGGAAAGGTTGTCCTAGTATGTACTGATTTATACTTAAATCATGAAGAAGTTAGATATGATCTAAATTATTTTATAATTTATTTTTTGATTTAAATCTAAAATTAAATAGACGTTAGATCTATTTAGATTATTTAGATTAGATCTAAATAATATTGAATTGCACATACTGCTATAAGATTATCCTGCTGTAAGATTTATTCCTTGCAATGGAAAGATTATCCTAGTATATGCTGACCTGAATAATCTAAATCATAAATATATTAGATAAGATCTAAAGTAATTTATAATTTATTTTTAAATTTTAAATCTAATTTTAAGTAATTTATGATCTGATCCATATGATGTATTTTATGTTTAGATCTAGATCCTATTATTGCATATGTAGATATGTATCTTTTATTTTGAATCTAGAATATATATGATATATTTATTTTATAAAATTTAAATTGAGAACTTACTTTCTGTAAAATTTTAGATTCGAAATCTTAGGTCATGATCGAAGCATTAAAATAAATCAGAACTAAAATTATATATTAAATATGATTCAATGTAAACTATTTTTAATTTAAAAATATTTTAAATAATTAAATCAGAAATTAGTTCTGAGGTTTCATAAATTCAAACTCATAAGTTTTGAACTTAATTAAAAATTAAGTAATTATTTAGGATATAGATTTATGATTTAAAAATCCTAAGATAATTTCATAAAACATGGGTTAAAAAAAAATGGATTAGCTTTGATCAGGTCCTTAACTAGGTTAGACCTAGGATTAGATTAAATATGGACTAAGTCAAAAAATTGATCAAATCTAATTAATAGTTAATTAAGATTAGATCATTTCTTTAGATCACTTCAATAGTTATAGTTGATCAAAGTCCATAAATCTAACAAATGGATACTGATCGTGGCTCAGTGATCGAGCTCGAGTCTTTAGATAGACCAAATCAAAATTGATAAATTAATTTATGTCTAAGATAAGTCTGGCATTCCAGATTGATGATTTTTAGTTGGCAATCTGCTTATCTGACTATTTCTGATGGTGTTTAAGGCAAGCCTTGGCAGATCCTTCCATCGATCTCACTTATCTGACCAATGTGGTTAATCAGATCTTGATTAGGTTGCTCATTGACTCGTGCTAACCCATATCACATAGAAAATCAGTGAGACTGATTTTATTCAGTGAGATTGATCCAGGTGCCCATGGACCGTTATTGATTCCAGTTCTTATCAAAGACTTGAGAAGTCAGTGGAAGGACTTGACTTGGTGAAGTTAGTAGAAGCAAATTGATCCATATATTTTTTATTCTTAAATCATAAATAATTTTAAATTTTTTAAAATTATTAAATTTTTAAAATGATAAAGTTATGGAGATAACTGAGTCATAACCTCCCATTAAGGTATTTGATAATGGATCCATTAACTCAATGATCATTGGAGGCCCACAGGTCTGATGCTTGTTGACTAATAGAATTATCATTCATCATATAATGACTTGAATGTGTCTCTCTAATGATAGTTAGATTGACCAACCATAGTTGAGCTTGATCATTCGTTGGTTAGATGCACCAAGTATAGTTATGTTAATGGTTGAACCTAACCAGATCCTTATAGTGGAGACTCTAGCCTACTGATTAGATTTCTGGAGCAAAATTAAATTACTAAAAGTTGTTTGGAGAAATAATTGATTATGAACCTATCTTTAGATGTTCATGGGTTGACCAACCATAGTTGGACTTATATGCAGTCTATGTGGATTTTGGTACCTACTAAAAAATTAAAATATTTTTTTGAATTAAAGATAGAAGCTACCAATTCGAATAAAATAATAAAAAAATCTTAAGACTAAAGTCCAAGTCTCTAGGCTTAAAATAATTCATATATAATAGATTATTATTCTCTTTTCTCAAATTAAGGCTAAACCCTAATTGCTCCAATCACTATCAGACAGTGATGACTTATGAGATCAACTTCGATAATTAATATCGAAAGTTGAATTTGATTTAGTAGTATGAATGGATTCATATTGGAGCTTCTAAATTCAGTCAAAATAATTAGTCCAAAATTGATCCAAATCAGATATAGTGCTTCTACTATTAGAAGCATGATCATAGGAAGAAGAATTATCTTACTTTTCTTGACCATAACAGGTTGAACAAGAAAAAGGAGCAAGAGTTGCTCATCAAGGATGTTATATGATAATACCTTAAAATTTTTCTATATGTAATTTTACTATCTAGGTATTAGATGTCGATAGTCTTATGCAATTCGTTGTAAGAACTTTAAGTAAGTGGAATATTTGAAAATGATGAGAAATATCTAAACATTTGGGATAGAAGTCTTTTTCCAATTCTAGCTTTAGAAATTATCAAGCTTCTTTTCAAAAGATATCATTTTGAGTGATTATCATCATTATCTATCATTTATGATAAATATGATCTTTATTGATCTTCTGGTCAGATATGATTATCATTTATTAATAAAAAAAATTATTATGAATAATATTATAATAATATATGGATAATAAAAAAATAATATTTAATATTTATACAGTCTATTAAGTATAATGTACATATTTAATAAACACCCAAGTTAGATTATGTCATGGATGTCTATCTTTGGTATTATAGGCTTAATCATCTTGACAAAAATAGGATAAACGAATTAGCTTGAGAGAAAAATCTCGATATCAATAATTGTGAATCATTGATAACCTGTGAGTCTTATCTTCCTGGAAAGATGACAAAGTCATCTTTTAATAAAAAAGGTGAAGGAGCCGATAAAGTTCTAAGTCTCATACATAGTGATGTATGTGGATCCATGAACTTAAGTACTAAAGAAAGATATTAATATGTCATTATAAATAACCTATCTAGATAAGGGTACATCTGATTTGAATCATTTAAAATATTCAAATGATTTAATAATAAAATAAGAGAACAAACTAGAAATGATATTAGAACTCTTCGATCAGATCGAAGAGGCGAATACTTATCCAGTAAGTTTGTGACATATCTAGGAGAGAATAGAATTTTCTCTCAATAGATTTTTTTTTTGAAATATGGTGTATCTGAAAGAAGAAATTAAACTTTATTGGATATGGTTCAATCCATAATAGAGTTCACTTGTCTGCGTGTTTTAGGATTGTGCTCTTGTGACTACTAGTTTTGCTCTAAAAATATATCGAGTAAATCTATTGTAAAATCTCCATATGGGATATGGATCGGGTGTAGACCTAGACTCTCTCATCTTCGAATTTAGGATTGGTCGGCCTATGTCATAGGTTTACACATAGATAAACTTGGATTCTGGTTCAATAGGTGTTTAAGGATTATTAATTATACTATGCTGAAGAACATAAGATGTTCATCAACAGAAGGATATTTCTTTTGAAAAGAAGTTTCTTAGAGAAGAAACTGATGTTTGTCAAGTTAAACTTGAAAAAGTTTGACTGGTAGAAAATGAACCGAGATAATCTAGTAAATCTACAAAATCAGATTTGATCAGATCAAATTCGGAGCCCATTAAAGTAGCATCTTTAAGAAGATCCAGTAGAGTACCGTGTTAGCTGGACAGATACTATCGTAGCTAGGTCTAGGACAGCGGTCCTATTGAGTTCGATCAGAACAACAAAGATCCGATCACCTATAGGAATGCAATGCAGTGGTTTGACTTTGAGAAGTGGCTTGAAGCCATATAATCCAAATTAAAGTCCATGAAAATCAATAGTGTGTGGACACTAGAAGATTCACCTAAAGGGATAAAATTTATTAGATGTTAATGAATTTTCAAAAGAATCAAAGTAGCGCAAACAAAAAGGTAAAGACCTGTAAAGCCTGTTTGGCTATTATCTTAGTTTTGGAACATACGTTTTGAACGTATGTCTTTGTTATGAACAAAAATAAACCCTGCATTTGTAAGCGGGCAAAATATTCTATAGTATTATTTCTTATGTTGTATGTGGATGAAATTCTCTTAATCGAAAATGATATTTCAATATTGCAAGGAATAAAGGTTTGGCTGTCATCTAATTTCTTCATGTTCAAAATCAAATATGGTATACTCACTAATGTAGTGAGTAGATATCAGTCTGATCTAAGTAAGGATCACTGAAAGATTGCATAGATAATCCTTAAGTATTTAAAAAATATTAAGATTTAGTGACTCAAATATGAAAATACTGACTTAAAACATGTAGATGTTTTAATTTCAGTTAGAATAAGATGACAACAAGAAAGTATTGGATCATATCCTAATTGCAGGAGTAATCTGCTGGAAAGATTACGAACATGATACTTTAGCCTATTCAGTTAGTAATGTAGAGTACATCGTGGCATATGATGCTACCATGTAAGCTGTATAGTTGCTGAGGTTCATTAGCAGGTTGAAAGTGGCACCCTCCATCGATGGTCCAGTCCTATCGTAGTACTGGAGCTATAGTTTAGGCTAAACAACCAAAGGACTAGCATATTCTGCATCGCTATCACATTTAATTTTAGATCAGAGTGACGTCGATCTTTGGAAGATCGATGAAAAAAAGAACTTGATTGACCTATTTGCTAAGACCTCGAAACTAAGGAGTTCTACAAACTCAAATAGAAGATAGGATATTTAAAATTATAGGATATTTAAAATCATTCTGATTGACTTTAGTTTAAATGAAAGTTATTGAAAAATATTTTAAAGCCAATCATCTAAGTGGTAGATGATTGAAATTAGTATATGAGTTATCTAATAATAATAGTTATTTGGCTGCTTCATCATAAAAGTTCTATCTTTCTTAAATAAATTCCTAAATTATGATGAAGTCTTTAGAACCATAATCAATCGATAAAGAAGAATTTATCGACTGATTCTTAAATAGTTCACGATCAAATGATGAGTTATTAATAAAGATGATAACTTATCGAGTGTAGGTCGTCGTATGTCATATGCATTGGTTATCCTGATAACCAAGTGGTATAGAGATATCGGTATAGCATTCAGATGAGATATAGGAGTACATCTGCACTGAACATCATCAATATAACACTCTATTATCAAGAGTAGCTAGCTAAGGCCAACGGATATAAGTGTTTCTTCAATCTAAGATCACCATGGTGACTTGCAAGCAACTCACTATACTTTGGTGCTGGACTGCCTATATTTCTAATATAGATTCAAAAGATTTTTGGGTACAGTCAAGTACTTATAAAGTTGGTGTGTGAGTCAAGATGTGATTGACCACTCCTGATTAGCTTTAGGAAAAGAATGACTCGTTGTGTTTCAATTTAGCAAAATCTAGTCTTGGGTAATCCTTGTGAGGAGTCATGAGATTTATAAAATTTTGAGATACAATAGAGATGAATTATATAAGTGTTGATAGCATACTCAAAGTCGTCTTGGGCATTATTGATCAAAGGGATGAATTATATGGTAACCATGGGTCAGGATTCTAAGAATGTTGCTTTGCATACATTCGACTTATCTAGACATCGAAAATCATTGTTAAATGGTTACTTCGATTGGTACAAAAATTGGTTTATATGCTATTGGATTAGGTTCGAATCTATAGGATCATACATATTAGAGATTGTAACCTAATTAGATGGTTAATCGATGATTGAGAATCGTTCTTAGGTCAAACATTCAATGCGATTGATATTTGACCTAATGCAAGTATTGCAGGAGGATCGATTAGCAATTGAATTGTTAATTGGCTCAATTTGATTGAGTAATTAAACTGAGATTAAGTCTAATTGAATTAGATTCAATTAGAATTGGTTTATACTTAATTAGATTAAGTTTAATTGGTTTATTGGATAAGCCAATTTCAAGAAAAAAATAATTTTTAGTTGGACTAGGATTTGAGTGCACCTAACTTATAATTGAGTTAGGATTTAAATTAAATTCAAATATGATTTAAATCTAACTTAATTGAATTTCTAGTTGGACTAGAATTATCCATAATTAGGCTTTCACTAATCCTATTCTAATTGAATTTAAAATTAGTTTGAGCTAGTCAAAATAGGAGAGTCCTAGTAGACTAGGACTCTTCCTTCCTTGCGCCAATGATCTCCACACCCACTAATTAATTCTAGATTTTTTACATAAAGTTTTTTAAGCCAATGCAAAGTTTTCCATGCCCCATATTCTGGAATATTTGATTTAAATTTGACTTGGTCAAATTTGGAAGTTAGTTTGAATGAGTCAAACTAAGGAAGAGTTTTATTTTGTGAAAACTCTTCTTTCCTTTTAAATTTTTCTCTCCATGCCTCCTAAATTTTTGGTGCCTTATTCCTTCCCATTTTTTGCAATCCCTTGGTGTTCTCCATGCACAAAATTTGTGGGGAGGCGTCTAAGAGTTGGACACCCCCAATCTCTTCCTTGTTTTCTTGTTTGACTAGGTCATTTTGACCTAGTCTTTCTATTATTATGGGGTGCCAATTTTTGTGGAGTCTAGGCGTGAAGCATCCCTGGTTTTTCACATGAAAAGACAAAAGAAAAAAAGAAGGGAGGGCGTGGACGTTTGAGGCGCCTACTTCCTTTGAGAAAAACTCTTCATTAAGACATGAAAGGTTCATGTCTTGATGAAGACAAAGGTAAGAAGAATGTCTTCTCATCTATTTCTCTTTCAATATTTATTTTCTTAATTTTTTTATAATTTTTTATATGATAAAAATTTGAGAGAGAGAGGAAGAGGGCATGGGAATGGATGCTCCAAGGAGTTCGGGTATCATGGTCTCTTTTGGACATGATTTGATCATGTCCTGATGGTAGAAATGTGAAGAGAAGATAGTATTCTCTTAAGATTCTTTTAAGAATCTTTTTTTCTTAATTTATGTATGATTTTTTTATAAAAAAATCAGAGAGGAAGAGATTTGGAAGCTTGAAAATATTCTAGAGAAGAAGATCTCCTCTTGTCCATGTATGAAGATCCGTTCAGGACATCAACGGTTGATATCCTGAAAAGAGAAGATGTGTCTTCTCTTAGGATCTTTCTTAACTATTTAATTTTTAATTTTTGAAAGATCCAAAAGTTAGATTTTTTTCTTAATTCTTCTCTTATTCTTCATGTCTTGGAGTATCCAAAAGATCCAAAGAATAAATTTTAGATTAACCATCCCGAGGGATCCGCGAGAAGCTAGCACTTCGAGCAGATCTTCATTCGACGAACCTTCGATTTTGTTGCAGCCTCGTTTGGATTATCTGTAGAGCTCGGAGGTATATGCGGCTCTAAAGACAACAACGAAAATCAATTGCAGAGTTCTCAATCTATGCAAAGATAAGAGATCTGATCTCTTCTCTTACCTAGATGCGATCTAGGATTTAGATCTAGAATCATTCTAGATCTAGGGTATTGATTTAATCAATACCAAATTTTTTATCTTTAGATTTAAGAATGCATTATGATATGTTATAGGTCCTAGATATAGAGTTTCGTAATTAGATTACATGCATTTATAAATTAAATGGTTTAATTTATAACTTTTGCTGCTTTATATTTCAAAAAAAAAAGTTTTTAAATTCATGCATAAAATCTTGCATATTTTTTAATAATTCACTGAAAAGATCTTAGGTACTTATACAGAATCAAAAAATCCAAATAATACCTCATGGCTAGCCTTTTTGATGAGATCCTGGGTTATTGCAAATGGTATTAGTGCTGATCTAGTCCATAACTATATGAACTAGAGGATACTGCAACATAGATTTATTGCACTAACCATGATCCAATCATGATGTTTGTGAATGAAAGTATAGATTTGGATCCTTCGCCTGACGAGGATGCTAGGGCTTAAACAGAGGAGTATGTGAGGACCTTTATGTGCATGTATTTAGTTCTACATTGATTATTCATTGAAAAGATCTTAGATACTTATACAAGATCAGAAAATCCAAATAATGCCTTATGATTAGCTTTTTTGGATGAGGTCCTGCGTTGTTATATATTGGCTAGGAGATTTGACTCTCATCAATGTGGTAATAACTATCGTTCTTATTTATGAGATGTCAGTCCACAAAATTTCATCGCTAGTAATGAGAAAGATCAACTCTTTGTGATGGTTCCTACAAGGGCGAGCTAGCCATATAGGGAAACCAATATGTTTGGCTAGTTGGGACCAAGAGATTAGGTGATCTACCCATCATGGATCTTAAAGTTTTGAACTAAAGCTTGCTTCTGAAATGGTGGTCAAAATTTTTCATTTAGCTAAACAGGCCATGGCGAAAATTGATTCAGAAAATATATTACCGCAATAAAGGTCCACTACAGCCTTTGAACCACCTCACAAGGATCGCCTCCCCATTTTAGAAAAGCATACTTCAGACGTTTAAAATATTCACAAAATCAGAGATATGTAATGGTGAACTTACTTTCCTTTGGAAAGATCCTCGATATGAGGAACAAGCACTCAACATAAGACTTGGTAATCTATTCATTTTTTCAATGAATCAAGACATTAACATAGCCAACTTCATGGAATCATGAAATTGGGGTTGCTAAACTTCAGAACTCCCATGACATATGAAGGAACTGCTGAATTTTTTATCTTGGATTTCACTCCAAGGCAAGCTCAATTATCAAATGAGAATGACAAATGATTATAGAAGTGGATTAGAATAGAGACTTAGTTAAATATTCTCAATGTTACACTTTCCTCAAGCATGGCGGAATCAAATCTTGCTCGGAAACATGAGAAAGTTAAAATCTCCAATCGGCTATGCTACAATAATAAGATTCTCATAGCTGACAATTTAATCATGAGAGGGATATATATTAGAAGCACCTGCCCATTATGTGGAGCATGGGATGAATCAATGTGCATGCTCACAATGTTAGTAAATAAACTTAATTGAACTATTATTAATATTGAAAATGGAGTTTTGAGAGTCAAAGAGTCACTTAGAAACTCCCATTATCAAGAAGATGGATGATTAATTATGAGTTAATCTTGGAATATAGATGTGACCCTTGGGAAGAAGTGCTATAAATATTTATTTAGTGATATATTGTTTCTAGTAAGTTTTCCTAGTGGCTATAAATATCCATAGGGTCATTTTGGAATGTAATAATGAGCATTTGAGCCTTTGAGCATCTTCAAAAATTATAATAATATTTTATTCTGAGTCTATCATTCTTTCATTGTCATCTTCAAAGTGATATCAGAGCCATAATATCCACCAATAGTCTCCTACAACCCTCCTTTCCTCGTCTCACTAAAACAAACTATGAAAATTGGTGCTTACAAATGAAGGCTCTACTTGGATCTCAAGATCTTTGGGATCTAGTAGAAGAAGGCTATCAAGAGCAAAGAGAAGGAGAGGCTCTCACTAATCAACAAAGAAAGTCTTGGAAGAAGAATAAGAAAGTCTTATATTTCATCTATCAATCTATAGATGAATCGACTTTCAAGAAGATCGCGGTGGCAACCACTTCAAAGCAAGCATGAGATATTCTCCAAAATTTTTATAAAGGAGTCGAGAAAGTGAAGAAAGTTCGCCTCCAAACTCTTCAAGATGAATTTAAAGCCCTACAAATGAAGGAATCCAAATATATTTCAAATTATTTTACAAGATTCCTAGTCGTTGTCAATCAATTAAGGAGGAATGGTAAAACTATGGATGACACCAGAGTAGTAGAGAAAATTCTACGCTCATTAGATGTCAAATTCGACTATATTATGGTTGCCATCGAGGAGTCAAAAGATTTGGAAGAGATGACTATAGATGAGCTTATGGGTTCCCTACAAGCTCATGAAGAAAGATTCAACAAAAAGAAGTAAGAGCCTTTGGAACAAGCTCTTCAATCTAAGTTCATTTTGAAGGAGGGAAAAAAAGACTCCAAGAATAAAAAGCGTCAAAAAGGCCAAGGGATCAGGCCATGGTCAATGGAGAGGCCATGGACGCGGCCAAGGACGTGGAGGCTATAATAACAAAGAGGAGTATAGCCAAAGTCCAAAAGGAGGGCACGGACAAGGAGGCTCATCTAGAGGCAGAAGGTATCATAATTCCAAAGTTCGTTGTTTTATTTGCAACAAACTTGATCATTATGCTTTAGATTATTGGTATAATGATGCTAACCAAGTTAAAGAGAAAGCTCATTATGTAAAGAAGAAAGAAGAAGATGGTGATGAAGTCTTATTGCTTGCTTGCAAAGAAGATGACACCAATGAGCAAGATATGTAGTACTTGGACACCGGTGCAAGTAATTATATGTGTGGCTATAAGAACATATTCGCGGAGTTGAACGAATCGATGAATGGATGTGTGTCTTTTGGTGACTCCTCCAAAGTAGACATAAAGGACAAAGGTAAAATCCTTATTCAATTAAAAGATGAAAGTCATAAATTAATTATCTCTAATGTTTATTACATATTGGAGATGAAGAACAACATCTTGAGTTTGGAACAACTTTTGGAGAAATGATATGATGTGCATATGAAAAATAGAAGTCTATTTTTGAGAGATCAAAAGAATAATTTGATAGCCCATATTCAAATGACAAAAAATAGAATGTTCATGCTTAACATCAAACATGTCAATAATAAATGTTTGAATGCAAGTGTGAAGGATTCCTCATGGCTTTGGCACTTGAGGTTTGGGTATCTTCACTTTGATGACCTCAAGCAACTATCAAGCAAGAAGATGGTGAAGAGCTTACCGTATATTGACTCTCTAGAATAATTTTGTGAAGGGTGTATTCTTAGTAAGCAACCAAGGAAGAGTTTTCCTAAAGAAGCTTCCTATTATGCAAAGAAGCCACTTGAACTCATCCACACCAACATATGCGGGCCAATTTCTCCAACATCCTTTGGAGAGCATCATTATTTTCTAATCTTTATTGATGATTTTAGCAGAAAAACTTGGATGTATTTTTTGAAGGAGAAGTTTGAAGCATTTTCATATTCAAAAAGTTTAAAGCTATGGTGGAAAAATAATGTGGCTACTACATCAAGGCCTTGCGATCCGATCATGGAGGCGAATTTACATTCAAAGAGTTGGAACATTTTTATGAAGAGCATGGCATTCGGCAGCTCTTGACAGCACTCTATTTTCCACAATAAAATGGCATGGTGGAGAGAAAAAATCAAACAATTCTTAATATGGTTCGAAGTATGCTGAAGATGAAGATCATGCCAAAAAAATTTTGGATGGAGGCCATAAACTGTGCAGTCTACTTGCTCAATCGATGTCCTAGAAAGAACCTAAAGGACATAACTCCATAAGAGGTGTGGGTGGAAGACAACCAAGTGTCTCTCACTTGAAGATTTTTGGGAGTATCGCCTATGCTCATATCCCGAATCAAAGAAGAATGAAGTTTGAAGACAAGAGTAAAAATTTTATCTTCATCGGGTATGATGCTCGATCTAAAGCCTACAGGCTTTTTGATCCAAAGACTAAAAGGATTCATATTAGTAGAGATGTGGACTTTCATGAAGATGGTATATGGAATTGGCAATCAAACAAAGAGCTATTTTATGAAGAGAAAGAAGAAGAAGAGAAAGAATCAAAGGTGCATTCTGAAGTTTCTTCACCACCTTTATCTTCATATTCAAGAGTATCACCTCTTTTGGAGGATAGTCCAATGCAAAGGAAGACAAGGAGTTTGCAAGAGTTATATGAGGTAACAAACAAACTTAATCTTGTTTATCTTTTAGCTAATAATGAAAATATTTCTTTTAAAGAAGCAATATAAGATAAGATCTGGAAAACCACTATGGATGAGAAGATCAAAGCAATAGAGAAAAATGATACTTGGGAACTTACTACTCTCCCCGAAGGGCATAAACCCATAGGTGTCAAATGGGTTTACAAGAAGAAGAAGAATGCTCAAGGACATATAGAGAAGTACAAAGCAAGATTGGTGGCCAAAGGCTATAAGCAACAATTTGGTATTGACTATGAAGAGGTATTCACTCTGGTTACTTGCATGGAAACTATAAGATTGCTCATCTCTATTACAGCATAATTCAAATAGCCAATTCTTCAAATAGATGTCAAATCAGCTTCCAAAGGCTATAAGCAATAATTTGGTATCGACTATGAAGAAGTATTCGCCCCGGTTCTTGCATGGAAACTATAAGATTGCTCATCGCTATTACAACATAATTCAAATAGCTAATTCTTCAAATGGATGTCAAATCAGCTTTTTTGAATAGATTTTTAGAAAAAAAGTCTATGTGAATCAACGAGAAGGATATGTAAAGAAGGGTCATGAAGAAAAAGTTTTGAAGTTAAAGAAGGTGATCTATGGCTTGAAACAAGTACTTAGAGCATGGAATAGTAGAATTGATGCACTACTAGAAATCAACCTTTCAATGAGGGACAAAATCCCTCGTTAAAAGTAAAAAATTCCTTGGTGAAGAGATTCACCAAGGGATCTCCAAGGGATATCTGTTTCTTGGAATATATGATGTTGGTGAAAGTCTCTCTCAGAAATCCCTCGATAATTATCGAGGGATTAAAAAATTTCAATGAGAAAATTTTTCTTGGTGAAACTAAAGGTTATTTACTAAAAATCGACTATTTTTCAAGGGATTCACTAACCAAAATGCACTCAAAAATCCCTTGGTAATTTTCAAGGGATTCATCAAGGGAAAATCCCTCACTAAAAATTGGCCAGCTGAATGATTTGTGAGGAATTTATCCCTCGCAGATCCCTTAATAATAACCCTTGGTAGTCCCTTGGTGATGGTTTTAGATTTGTTAAAAATTTTCTTGGTAATCCCTTGGTAAAGTTTTCATCTAGCATTCCATTTTTCTTGCAAATCCCTTAGTCAAGCTTTCACCTGGAAGACTATTTTGCAAATATAGAAATAAGCTTATATATATCCTAATTCTTAGTCATAATCCAATATTTTATAATATAAAATAACACAACAATATATTTGAGCAAACACATTTCAGTAAAGTTTTCATAAAACATAAGTTCGGCATACATTAAGGTTTTAATCCATAAGCAAAGGAACACATCAAAATATTAAACAATTCAACTCCAATTAGTATCCAACATTGATCAAACATAAGACTACACCTAATAAGTTCATAATCAAGTATCAATCACAAGGAGGATTGGTTGGAGGGATATCAGAGTGGATTCTTTTGTGGAGAAGATGATAACTGCTCAGATGATGTAAAACCAAGACTAGAAATAAAAGATCGCAGCATCTCTCTATGTTGAGGGTTCATTAAAGCTGCTACAATATGATCCTGCATCATCTTTATAGATCCTTGAGCAGCAGAGTAGGTAGTGGATACACTTCATGAAGGACCACCTGGTTGAGAAGTAGAGCATGATATAGGAGTCCTCGCAAGTACGCTGGATGAATGTGCATGCGGTCCAAATCCATACATCTTATTCTTGGAAATACCTCATGTGGCTTCTACCCACATAGTAGCATCAAATGAAGGTTGTGAATCAATCTCCAAGCCATACTTTTCTGTAAGACCAGCTTTATATGCCTCTTGCAACCATACATTAAAAAGATTCATGCCTTTAAAAAAAATAAATAAGCAAATATCTTTATTTCACGAACAATATGCATACAAACAAGATAGACAAATAATAATTTATTTATTAATGTAACACTCCACTCTACAAATTTGAATATTTAAAATCTATTAGATATTTCTCAAACATTCAACAGAGTTTATTTTAAAACTATGACTTTTCAAAGTAACAAACACACGACCTATTAATAATGCGAATCAACCATTCAATTTAATGTCCAACCATTCAATACTTATATATTTATGGATATTCATATGTTAATATATATTACCATATAGATATACTTAGATATAAAATTGAGAACCTACGCTAACTTTCTTAGATTTTGGATCCACAAACTCCCCTGTCCCTTTCTTCTGGTGGGTACGATCAAAAAGTATTGCAATAGTAGGTTCTGTATCATTCTCTTGCATTTGCAATAAGTTATTATATCATAAATATATGACTAAATATAAACATCAATAATAACAAAAAAATCTTTAATAAATTACCATCCTCCTCTTGTGTGTCACAAAAGGAACGGAACCCCCTGAATGCTTGGTGATCGATCCTTTTTTTTGCTTCATTCAATTTTCTCTAGCAGCTTTAGACTTCTGCTGCCACTTATCCTTAAGTCAGTGCCTCTGACATAACTCATCCCATATCTCTTGCTTCATCCAACTTAGATGAATTTTGTCGATTGTGTCTGCAAGTGTGGCTCATGGATTTGTTTCTTTTAACTCATCAACTTATTTCTTCCATGCCTCACTCATCATGCCAGTAACTAGACATCTATTGGTACTCACCTAGCATTTTCTAACATTATAATCTTCTGCTGGAGACCATTTATATCGTGCCTACAAAATACATCAAAAGCTTACGTTGTGTTATGATAATAATTTACTCATGTATGAACTAAGAAAAAGTTTAATATACACCTCAAATCTGTGCAACAATTCATCTTTGGTTGTTTGATCCACCATTGCCCACAAAGGCCAAGCTTCTTTAAAGCATTGCTTCAGCCAAATACTCATCTGACGTGATACCTCAGGCTCGACGAATCTATGCATAAGCCATCCACCAAATTAATTATACAAAATAATAATAAAAATAAATATCAAATAAAAATATATAATTACAAAACTTACTTATTCATTTCTACTATGATGGAAATCTTATCGGCTTCAATGGTTGGCTCCAGAGCTGGCTAGTTTGGATCTCTTGTGTGCATAGAATCAACCAAACCCACACTATCAAGGATATGAGGCGAAGGATTAATAGAGGGATCCTCCATCGACAATGAGCCATGCCCCTCAACAGGTAAAGGTGTGTCAAATAACGTATGAGTAGATTGTTGTGGGTGTACTCTTCTACTATCTCTATCATGTTCATCTTGAAGTTGTTGCCGCGATGCATCTCTTCCTCTACCACCTCTTCGAATAAGTCTGGATGCTCCACCACATGTCATTATCCCTGTTCATATACAAAGGTTAGATACATATATTACATATCATGAATCTAACTTAAGATCATATATATTATTTGCAATATATAATGTAAACTCACAATATAGGCACAGATCAAATAAACAAAATAAATATTTGATAAATTATGATCAAAATTATCCAAAATATATTTAATTATAAAAAATTCAATATGATAATACATTACACTCCAACTAAATTTAAAAGTAAATAGCAACATTGTACAAATCAATCATTATCGCTATCAGACAACTCAAACTCATTTTCTTCCTCATTAGACTCATCATCATCTTCAAATTTTTCTTCTTCCTCATCCCCCGCATCCTCTTCTTCTTCTTCTTCCTCCTTTTCTACTATCGCTTCTTCTAGTATTTGTCATAATTTATGTATCTCATCATCGTCAAGCATTTCATATTGAGAGAAATCAACCAGTAAATTGGGTGCATCAAGTTCTTCATTAGCTTGAACTACAGATGTATTTGTGATATCATCCTCTTGATATACATCAAGATCTGCAGTTACATTGTCATCACCTATATCCACTAAAGGGATATTGAAAGAATTCCTAGCTTTAGTTTTACATACAGCCCATCAATCACGTGTCTCCCTACTATTGAATGGATAAGTGGTATAATATACTTGTTGTATCAATACAAAAGGCTCATTATTATTAAATCGGGATCTATGGCACCCATCCACGAGACCATGATTACGGTGCACTCTTATGCCTCTTTCAGTATCATACTAGTTGCATCTAAATAATACAACCTTATTTTTAGCACCATAATAAGTTAACTCCAAAATCTCAGTTAACATGCCATAATAATCACGTTCAAAATCATTGTAACAGCTTTCTTTTATACACACACCACTATTCATTATTTTTTTATGGATGCCATATTCAAGTGTGTGGAATTTGAAACCATTGACAAAGTATCCTTTGAAAGTTGTAACTCCTGGATTTGGGCCTTGTGCTATGTCTATGATATGCCGATCAATTCCATGCCCCTCATTCTTCACCTATTTTCAAGAAATAATTATCATAATCGTCAAACTTAATGATCAACAATAAAAAAAATATATTACATAAAGTACGTTGTTGACTAATCAAAATTTTCAACCATCTTGCAAACTCCTGCTCACGCAGTCTCTTAACTTCTGTATCGATAATATGAGGTGAACATGCTCTGATATGCAACTCATATCGACTGTACTTATATTAGTTGAATATAATTAGTTTAAATAATTTAATATTCGATATCTATTATAAAAATAAGAAAAATAGAATACGTACTCTATAAATGGTCCAAGCTTTTTGCAATTCAGCAACACATAAATCTATGTAGCTTCATACTCCTCATCAGTCATTAACCTATAAGAAGCAGTTGTTTCCATCGGTCGTTCGGGATGTGAAAAGATAAAAAATGTTCCGAAGGCATCACATCTCCCCCATCATTATTTCGTGGGACTCGAGTCAACCTTGTTTGCACCTCAGGCTCAAAATAATATGAGCAAAAAATACTAATTTCCTCGATAATATAAGCCTCACATATTGAGCCCTCGATAGAAGACTTATTTCGTACCATATTCTTCAAGTACAACATGTACCTAAACAACATCAACTTCATTTATATAAGATATGAGTTTAACAATATATACTGGATATAAAGAATGTTACCTCTTAAACAAATACATCCATCTAAATTGATTTGGTCCTCCAACCTTTGCTTCATAAGCCAAGTGAATCGGTAAGTGTTCCATGGAATCGAAGAATGCAGGAGGAAAGATTTTCTCCAACTTACACAGTGTTTCAACAATATTTTTCTCTAAGATCTCCATATGCTTAACCTGAATAAAAGTGGAGCATATATTCCTGAAGAAATGGCATAACTCGATTATCGCATCCCACACTGGAGATGGTATCATACCCCGAAAAGCAATAGGGAGCAATCTCTCCATAAGTATATGGCAATCATGACTCTTTAACTCAAAGAACTTACAATCCTCAACATTCACACATCGAGATATGTTTGAGGCATAGCCATCGGGGAGTTTCAACTCCTTCAACCAGTTACAAATATTCCTTTTCTGTTCAATGGTTAATGCATAAGAAGCTTTAGGTTTGCAAAGCCTATCATTATATGATGTCAAGTGCAAATGAGGCCTATTGTAATATCTTTCCAAATCTTTTCTTGCCTTTACGTTATCTTTGGTTGTGCTCTTAATGTCCATTACCATGTTAAAGACATTCTCAAACATATTTTTTTCTATGTGCATAACATCAAGATTATGCCTGATTAGATTTGTGTGCCAATAAGGTAACTCCCAAAATATACTTCTTTTCACCCAATTATGTTCAACACCAAATTTAGGTAGTTTTTGTTTGACATACTGCATACAAATATGATATCTGGAAGCATGCACACTCTATTCAATATTTCTTCACCAGATAACCGAGGAGGGGGCACATCTCTTTCAACTTGATTACGAGAAAAAGCATTCCACTGTCTCTTGTATTGATGATCAAGGTGTAAAAACTGATGATGGCAGTCAAAAAATGATGCCTTGCCACCATTTTTTAGGATAAATGCCTTAGTGTGCTCCATACAGTAAGGACATGATAGTCTCCCATATGTGCTCCATTTGGACAACATGCCATACGCAAGAAAGTCACTAATTATCTATAGAAGTGCTGCTTTCATCTAAAAATTTTGTCTTCTACTCACATCGTAAGTATTCATCCCAACTCTCCATAACTGCTTCAACTCCTCAATTAGAGGCCTCAGGAATACATCAATATTCCTGCTTGGACTCTTCGGATCTGGTATCACCATGTTTAGAAAAATATACTGCCGCTTTAGGCACATCCATGGAGATAAATTATATACCATAATCAGAACAGGCCAATATGAATAAGGTGTTGATGAATGTCCAAAAGGATTAAACCTATCAGTACACAATCCTAAATGTACATTCCTCGAATCAGATGCAAAGTCAAGATGAATTCTATCAAAATGCTTCCACACGTCACTATCATATGGGTGTGCCATAAAACCATATGCACATCTATTTGAAGCATGCCAAGTCATATGTTGTGCTATTTTTGATGACATAAATAATTTTTGAAGTCTATCAATTAGTAGAAGATATCATAGTAATTTAAAAAGAATATTTTTTGCCCTTGCCCCACAATCATTTTTCTTAGGTTTCCACCGAGCATGACTACAAACATTGCATTCTGCCTTTACCTCATCTTCCAAATAATACAACATACACATGTTAGGACACACATCAATCTTTTGATAGCCAAGGCCAAGCTTCTCCATCATTTTTTTTGTTTCATAGAAATTGTCTATTAGCTTCTCATCTTCTGATAATAAATCTTTGACAATCGACAAGAGACGATCATAACAATTTTCACTCATATTGAATTCAGACTTACAATTTAAGAGTTGCGATACCGCAGATAGTTTGGTGTGCTTCTGACAATCCATCTACAATGGCTCATCCACTGCTCTCAGTAAAGAATAAAATTTCTCAGCATGTGGATTTGGGGGTTCATGCATATCATAACCCTCCTCATTGGTGATCTCCATATTCGGTTATTTTCCATGAAATTCTAGACTGAACCCTTCAACTATCAACCTTCTGTATGGATTAATATCATCTTCTGAAGATTTTCCAATATGACTATAAGTCTCACCATGTGAAGTCCATATAGTATAGTGCTCATCAAAACCTTTGTAATAAAGATGCAAAACCACTTCATCTCTAATGCAAAACTTTAAGTCGCGACACTTTGAACATGGACATCTAATTTTATTTTCATCTATATTCTTAGGTTGCGAAAATATAAATTGAAGAAATCTTTCAACCCTTTCCTTAAATTCGTCAATGACATATCCATTTCTCAAGCGATTATACATCCAACTGCGATCTTCAGACATATTATATGCTTTTTACCTATATAAAATTAATACATAGTCAGCACTTTTATAAAAATTATAAGTAACTATCAAATAATTATTAAGTACAGTTATTTAGCAATAATAATATAAATGATAACTATGGGTAGACATCAAGTCAGATTGGATCATAAATGGGTTAAGCCAAATACAAACCAGATCCAAATATATTATAATAAACAAAGTATGGAAAATATTACAAATATAACAAAAAAGATTCAAATAGTAAATAATATAAATATCGCTTAATGAATATGATGGACCTTCTCTTCCTATCCTATTCGAAGTAACTTATGCTCCAATAATTTTTTTTGAATCTGCAACCAACAAATTAGATAATATGGTTGACTGGATTAAAATCTCCAAATGAAATATATATTTATAGAAATTTAAAAACTATTAACGATCAGAACATACTTTTATTAAATATATTAAGTAATTAAAAATTATTGAAAAAGAGAATAAGAATTAATGAGTTCAGATTATGTATTAATAAGTATTAAATAAATTAAGTAATTATCATTAATATGTATAATGATATAATTATATAATTTTGATATTTTGTAATGCTTTTGCTCAGTTTATTCTGAAGGCTTAGCTTTCTTGATGTTGATGATAGTGAACAGATCCGAGCTTTGCTGACAAGTGCAGCCTATGTTCACCTCAAGCAAGTAGACTTGTCCAAGTATAATATTCTCTACCAAAATTTATGGAAAAGACACATGCTTTTACTTGAAATATGTGCCAAAATTTAATAATAAATATATTGATTTTTTGACCATATGATAACAGAAGAGAAAGCAGAGGAGTATATGAGATCAAATAGAGTATGTTTATTAAATAATATTCATGAAGTGGTATTGATCAGTGGAATTACAATTATCCACGAAATATTGAAACTAGGCCAAAGAATAAATTTGATATATATCAAGTAAAATTATATCATTTGATATATATTGAAACTGGGCCACAAATATTGATATATTGAAATTGGGCCAAACAATTATCTATGAAATATTGAAACGAAGTAATATATATCATTTGATATATATTACTTGATTGATGATATGCATTACAGAAGTACAACAATCCATTGGGATTCCTGTGAGCTGCATTATGGATTGGCATCATAAATATTATTAGTTTGAGTGATATTTATAAATATTTTTATGGATTGGCATCATAAATATTTTCATGTGTGGATGCATTATTATTTTGAGTGATATTTATAAATATATTCTTCCGTAGACACAGTAAAATTAATGCTTCCATTAAAGAGAAGATAGTATGCATCGATTGTTCAAAGGAAAAAGAATCGAAACCTATATTCTCTTTTAATAAGTTACAGAAACATTAGTAATCCAAACCACTATAAGATATTGGAAATTATTATATCTTCTTCCTTGATTTAACTATAGCCCCTTTCTCTTCTCTACGATTCCAGGCTTCTATGTCATCCAATGCCTTTAATGCCAGTACACATGCAACGTGATCGCAACTAAATAAAAACATAACAATGCAAGCTACCATCTCGATAGTCACAGCTGCATCCAAATACTAAACATTATGCTCTGTTAGAGGATTTCAATCTGCTCTCAGGACATTGATTAGTGGTATTGAAGTGGTATGAGATCAAACACATGCTTTCGTCCTCTGCTCTCATCCATCATAGGACTGACTGAAATCCTTCCATCCTTTACTCTCATCCATCCCAGGATCGACTGAAACCGCCCCATCTTGCACAATCGGAACCAAAGAAAGCCTACTATTCTCTCTCAAAAGCTCTCAGGGACCAAAATCTTGCACAATCCCACAATTGAAACCAAAGAAACCCCTCCCCTCGCTCATAGGTTAGGAACCCCCAACTAGAACCAAAGAAACCCCTCCGATCGCTCTCAAATGTTCTCCTTCCCCTTAGATCTCCGACGAAGAGAATGAATGAAAAGAAACAAAGAGGAAAAATTTTTACCATGTAATTTTTTGGACGATGGGAGGAGTTTTTGGGCGAGGTTGGCTTGAAAAAACATGGCATGGGGGAGGCTTGGGGCGGCCAAATGATGGAGGGATGGTGGAAGTCTTGAAGAAGCCAAATAGGGAGCGGGATGGCTAGGGGTTTGGGGTGTGGTCGGGAGGGAAGATGGGCTGGGTGTTTTGAGTTTGGGATTTTTTTTTTCTGGAAGGCTTGAAGCAGCCGAATGGGATCGGGATGCGGCTAGGGCTTACTTTGGGACGTGGTCGGGGAGAAATTATCGCAGGTCATGTGAACCAGGACAAATCTTGGAGCAAATGCATGGTGGATGGCGCACAATCAAGATTTGGTGCAATACAGTGGGTAATATGGTGTGTTATCGACCATGGGATTTGGTACGGTCTAGTTGCACCTAGTGCACGGAATATTAAGGCATGGCCCGGAGGAGTTTAGAGGGCGGGGAAGACGAGCGGATGTTTTGAGTTTGGTTTTTTTTTTTAATTAAAATTTATTTTGGTTTATAATTAAGGGTTTAAAAGATATATATATATATATATATATATATATATATATATATATATATATATATATATATATATATATATATATATATATATATATATATATATATATATAAAATTATTAAATAAATTAATTTTAGTTGGAACTTGGTAGTTAACCATCCTCCGCTTCTCCGCGTGTCCTTCCACCCTCTTGCACAGCTCTCTGGCCCCCTAGCAAACCTGCACCCTGTCGCCTCCATCGCCGCTCTTTCCACCCACCCACTTTGCCGCCCTCACCCATCAACGCCACTGCCCTCACCCACCCCACCAATCCCCTGCATGGCCCCACTGCTCCATGCACCCCACCCCCCGTGGCCCGTCGTGCCTCTGGCACCATACCCTGGTCGCCCATGTTGCCCCCTGGCCGCCCTGCACGCCTGCAGTTCGGCACCACACCTCCATACTGCACACCTGCACTGGCCCTAGAAAAGAAAAAAAAAGAAGAAATGGGCTGGCCTGATCCTAACTCACAGCCCATGTGGGCTAGGGTTGGGCTGAATTTTTGCAGCGCATTTTAATAAATGGGCCAAGCCCGGCCCGGCCCACATAATTATAGCCCAAGTAGGCTAGGATTGGGCCAGCTTATTTTGATAGCTCTATACCTGGCCCGACCCATTTTGACAGCTCTATAGACCGTTAACTAGGATTTTATATGGCACGGTCCGATTGCACCTAGTGCATGCAATATAGAGACCTTTAGTTAGGATTTCAACTTGGGAGAGATTGAAAACAATATGATTTTTTTTAAAAATGGGTGTGGGCATAATTTTATTTTCTGTAATGCATGATTTTCATATTAAGAATGGGGATAACCATGATATGGCATTAATCGGATCAAAAAAAAAAACATAATCAATTTTTGTATTGGGATATGGGCTCAATTCTAAATTAAATCACTTCGAATATTGCATACAGTCCATTCAAATCTCCCGTGGACAATATCAATTCAAAAAACAAATATAATGCAATACTTTTTTACTTTTTTTAATTTTTTCTATTATTCTTAAAATATCTAGTCTATAGGTTGATAAACATCCATAACTTTTTTATAATGCCTATAAGTAACATTCACTTAGTACTAGATTTTAATATTATTAAGAAATTTCTAAGAAAAAGTTCCTCTCTAATATAATTTTTTTTAAATATCTTATCAGTACCAAGTGATTCATCCCTTGGTAAATCTCCAAGGGACATAATTTTTCTTATAAATTTCTTGGTGAAAATTATTGAAGTAATCACTCACTGATCCCTTGCAGATTACCGAGGGATTTCCAAGGAATTTATCGAGGGCAACAAATCCCTCACAAATCGCTTAAAGATTCTTTAGTGAAACAGGGCTTTGGATGTAAGTTAACATCCCTTGAAAATCCCTTTCTAATTCCTTATTGATTTTTTGAGGAACGGATCCCTTGGTGACATCCCTCGCTGATTTCTAGTAGTGATGCATATTTCAAAACTAATGGGTTCATATAATGTTCATATGAGCATGCCTTATATATGAAGAAGAAGAATAAAGATATATTACTTATTTCTTTATATATAGATGATCTTATTTTTATAGGACGTAACTCTTAAATGTTTGAAAAATTCAAGCAAGCTATGATCCTAGAGTTCGAGATGACAGATTTGGGGCTTATGTCATATTTTCTTGGCTTAGAGATCAAACAAAATATTGAAGGCATCTTCATTTCTCAAGAAGCACATGCAAAGGAGATTCTTAAGAGGTTTAAGATAGAAGATTGCAAGCCAATAAGCACTCCTGTTGATTGTGGAGTCAAACTATCAAAATTTGAAGAAGGCAGGGTGATGGATCCTACTCTTTATAAAAACTTAATTGGAAACTTAAGATACCTCACATGCACAAGACTAGATATTCTATATGGAGTTGGCTTACTAAGCCATTTTATGGAGGAATCAAAATCTACATATTGGAAAGCCATAAAAAGAATTCTTCGTTATATACATCCGAGGTACTGTATCTTATGGATTAATATATTCTCTTTATGATTTTTGGCTTTTTAGTTATTCAGATAGTAATTGGGAATGAGATTTAGATGATAGAAAGAGTATAACCAGATTTGTTTTCTACATAGGTGATATGGCATTTACTTGGCTTTCTAAGAAGCAACCTATTGTGACTCTTTCTACTTATGAGATGGAATATGTTGCGGTATCTTCATATATTTGCCATGCCATATGGCTTAGAAGATTATTACAAGATATCTATTTCTCTCAAATTGATACTACAAAAATATATATGGATAGCAAGTCAGCAATGGCATTAGCAAAAAATCCGATTTATCATGAAAGGAGTAAACATATCGACATCCATTTTCATTTCATAAGGGAGCATATAAAGGAGAAAAATATGTTAGTTAATTTATGTGAAGACTCATGATCATGTTGCCGATATCTTCACTAAGCCACTTGCAGTAGATCAATTTCATAAGCTCAAGAACTTACTTGGCATGAAGGATGGAGTATAATTAAGTTTAAAGGGGGTGTTAGTAAATAAATTTAATTGAACTATTATTAATATTGAAAATGGAGTTTTGGGAGTCAAATAGTCATTTAGAAACTCTCATTATCAATGGATGATTAATTATGAGTTAATCTCGAAATATAGATATGACCTTTGAGAAGAAGTGGTATAAATATTTATTTAGTGATGTATTGTATCTGGTAAGTTTTTCTGGTGGCTATAAATATCCATGAAATTATTTTGTAATATAACAATTGGTATTTGAGTCACTGAGCATTTTCAAAAATTATAATAATATTTTATTTCGAGTCCATCATTGTCATCTTCACACAATCCGTACGGCACCAGCTGCTTCATGGAATGCAGGTTCAACCAATGCCAAAAAATCTGCTCGACCTTTGGCAAATATGGAGGAATCCACAAACGGACAGAGAAATGCTACCAAGGGTAGATGCCTTGATATCCACCGGATGCTGGAGCGTAACGGGAGGGTATTCAGATTTGAAGCGAATTCCCATCAAGAAGCTGTTAAGAAGACGAGCATCCTCTTCAAAGACTGGACTTCGTTCATATGGAATAACCCATCCACGCTCAAGCTAACTTTAGCACTGTGAATAAAGCATCTGGATGAATGAGTATCTAGCTTTCAAGGCCCCATATGTGACAACAAGGGATCAGTTTTTGTTACAGTAAAAGAAAAGAGAGAACAGGAAACTACCAGAAGGAATATTCGAAGAGGACGAAGGAGATGGGAGAGTCGGAAGTTAATAGAGGGGCACGTGCATGAAGTTTGCATGGCACTGTTCCCGTTCGCATGAATGGGAAAATGGAGTTAGCTTTCATAAGAAAGCTGGTCCCGAAGACAAATGACCACCGTCACTCCACTCCGCCCGTTGTAAATAACTTTCTGTAACACACTTCATTTGAAATAATAAAATAGGCGGGAGGAGCCTTCCCTCCTCCCATCACTTCTCAAAGAAAAGCAGGTAATGGGCAGCTAGAGGTTGGGAAATTGCTCAAGAGGGCAGAAGTTTCCAGTCAGGCTTTATTCGTGATAAGCTGGGTTATTTTTGTCTCTTATCTCTCATTTTAACCTCGTTCTTCTCATTAGTTGCTTGATATTTAGTTTTTCTGGTTGATATATCCAATCAAAAATTTAGTGTTAATCAAGAATATCTCCTAAAGAACTAAGAGTTCACTTTACAGGGGTTTAAACCCACATTACTAGTCACATGTACGTACTTTTTTTTTTACTTTCTTTCTTTTTTCAGAGAGATAATATTGCTAGCTGCATGTTGTGCAACTAAGCCTTTCTATTATTAAGGTCAAGATGTTAGCTCTGCAGTTTAACCTGCCTATTCATGCACAAATACAATAATGCACTTGAAACATTTTTTGGCAATAGAATCATGCTTCTATAGGCTATAGGCAAGATGGAACTAAGTGCTGTTTCCTTTTTTTTCCTCTCTCTCTCTCTCTCTCTCTCTCTCTCTCTTGAGAAGTAATTGGGGGAGGTGTGATACTTTTCTCAGATATTATCAATCGAAAAAAAATGTACAGAATGTATAAACAGAGATGTCATTTGTTGTTGTTGTTGTAACGATATAATCATAAAGACCGCATAAGCTATCAGGAGATTGTCTTGCGTCACTCTAATCATAATACACAAATGTTGCTGAAGGAATTGTATCGATGTCATTTGATAAGATTTTTTTCCCCTAAAACATAGAAATGTAATAAAGAAACAGTGTACAATAATTTGATTTTTCCCCCCTATCTTTGTATTCTATATCAAGATTTCATGAAGATCTGGGAGGGCTAGAGCTGAACTAATAAAGAGGGGAGGGGGCGGGGGGTGGTGGCTGTGGGATATTGCATGGCTGCTGCTAGTTCCCTTTGTTTCTGCCACGGCTCCACCTTAAATACCATTCAAAATGATGACACCACTAACTCTGATTTTTATGATAACAAAATCCATACTTTGCAAAGGGTCATTTCCAATTCTCAGGGATACTAATTAATTAGTATTGACTAGATTTTTTTTTTGAAATTATGTGGGGCTAATCCTAATCTTTTATCCAGTCCATCCCTAACTCCAACTAGAATTAAATCCTCAATCTCTTGCCTGAGTGACATGAGGTAATATCATCCAAACCAATGCTTGATAATTCTATGATTAATTTTTGTTCTCTAAAGATATATCTGTATAATTTAATACAAAACTAGAGAAACATAGCTGAAACCTCAACTATGTCTAAAACAAAAGCTTTGTTTAGCACTAACCTCATGATCACATTATGGGGCTTGCTGCAGATGTCATTCTTGATCATATTATCAAAATTATGAGGATATATACCATGTAACGCCAATGTTGCAACATTTCTCTTCATCCAAGAAGCACAATTAATGTCTGATGAGCTCCCTGCTGTTCGGGTACATGTTAGAGTCCATATTTGAGGATGATAGGCCGTTGCTTATCTCTGCTGACAACCTTATTTGCATGAAGGCAATGTACCTTGCATGTACTAACTTTTGCAAGAAGGAACCAACATGATGAGCCGAGAGTAGTTTATTTCTACGTACCACCATTCCGGCCTCCTCTTCACTTGCTCTCTCTGCTTCCTACTTCCACCCAACGGGCCCAACTCCACGTCCTCCTCCTCCTCCTTCCAACTTCTCTGTCATGGCAGTGGGTGGGAGGAGGGGTTGGAAACTCGGCCAAGTGCACCATTCAAGGTTCATATGGTCAACCGTTGGTCACAATTTAGACACAACGTATGCATTCCTTGCACCACACACCATGTAGCCTGTTATGTCCACCTTTACTAGCACTCATTTTTCTTTTTAAAACCTTGGCATCATTACGATCCAAGCGTTTTCCTCACAAAAGTATTGGTTCTTAGGCATTCCCAATGATTTTCGGTTCCCGTGCAGATCCTCTACCATACATTGTTTGGTGATGGACGGCCATGTGCGGATATTGTATGATGAATGATGTATTGTGCACCGCACACGGCAAAGAACCACCGTAACTCAAGCCTTTTAAATTTCTATGTTGCTTCTCAAATTGTTTGTGGGCCTTTACCAAAAGAATTGTTTATAGGCCTCATCTGTTAATTTGCCCGACAAATTATAATAAAAAAATTAAGCATCATAATAGGAACATAATAAACAAAATTAAGCATCATATTAATTATCAACTGCTCATGAACATGCATACAATATCTACGGCACTAAACGCGATAAATCAAGTGGCATCCGGTGCCTCATTACATTCCACGAAATAAATATTCCTTCAAAAAAAAAAAAAAAAAAAAAAAAGCACGTATCTCTGCAGGCCAGAAAAACGACATAGATTCTACACACACTTGAGTGGCTTGGAGCCATTGGCCTTGGCCTCTCTCACTTCCTCACTCATTGCACATCATGGTCGATGAGGCTCTCGCGGAACCCTTCCATCTGGAAATCGACACGTTCCTTGGGCCATGCTCTCCCGCACCACTTGATCCTTAGGCTCTCCACAATGGGCATGGCCTCTACCTTCACCATCACCTGCTCCAACTCTCCGAGGTGCATGAGATGCATTGTTCTAAGCCTCGAGAACCCTCTCCTGGAATGCAACTTCTTGCCCACGTACGCATCTTTGTGAAGCCGGAGCTCCGACAAGCTTGGAAGTTTCTCAAGGACAGGAAAAGGGTCATCAGCTAATCTGGTTCCACTAAGGACCATCTTGGCCAGGTGACTCAACGACTCAATGTGGCGGGGCAATTTCTCCATGACGAGGCCATATAACTTCAGGCTTCGTAGTAGAGATGGCAGCTGGTCGAAGGAGCCCATAGAGCTCGTCAGAGTGTCCTCCTTCGAGTGTGCTGTTAGAGAATGGAGGCGTCTCAGCTTCTGAATGGCAGCCCAGAAATGCCCCTCATTCTCCATGGTGAGCTGTGCCACGCCCAACCTTCGCAATTGTTCCATCCCCTCTAGCTCCACAATGAAGTCATGTTCGGCATTGGCCAGAACAAGAGTGGAAAGCTGTGCCAGTTTACGAATTCCTTTGGGCATCGATATGCCATGCCTTCTTGGAGCCACCGTTTTTGCAGTGATTCTTTCTGCATGATAAACAGCAAGATACCGCAGTCGTCGAAGCTCGACGAAACCATCTGGCAGCTCGTATATGTATGTGTCTCGGAGATCCAGCATTTCGAGGTTTTGCAGCATTCTCAGGGCCTCTGGGAGTCGAGCACGTTCAGTGCCCCTCAGGTTTAGGTACCTCAAATGTTGTAATCGACTGCCGTGCGGCAAAAAGTGAGAGCCTATATCTTGGCGCTCCACATCCAACACCCTTAACAACTTAGCAGATTTCAAACTGGACGACACAAAAACACTAAACAAGATCAGTGACCGAAGATGAGCAAAGCTTACATTTAGTGGGTGGTGCACATCACAGTGAGTTGTCAGACGACGGACTTTATCAGTTGTTGGCTTTGGTGAGCTTGGATCAAGGATTGAGTAGAAGAACTCCTCCTCCCTCGACTTCAAAATTATAATTTCGCGCATGATGTCATGCACTTTGCAGCTCTTAGCCCTTCCCGAAGGATCGGTTTCTGTCACTTGGATCATGCTCCTTTTGACAAGCTCATCGAAGCATTCATCTGCCACGTCCTCCACCGTCATCGGAGGCTCCGCGATGCATAACCCTTCACCCATCCACAGCCTCACCAGACGACCGCGTCTGATGGCGTAGTCCTCTGGAAATACGCTAAGGTACAGGAAGCACAACTTGAGATGGTAAGGCAGATCATCATAGCTAAGGCTCAGTATATGTTTTATTACTCCAAGGTTGGGGTCGGCATCAATTGCATGGCCAAGATGGTCATGCAATTTCGTCCATCTTTCGACATTCTTAGGCTTGGTTGCCAGAAGGCCACCGATTGTCACAATGGCAAGCGGTAATCCCCCACACTTCTTCAGAAATTTTTCAGACACATCCCTGAAATCTTCGGGGTAGGTTTCTGATGCGAAGGCTCTTTTGCAAAACAGGGTCCTGGAATCCTTTTCGGTCAAAGGTTTGAGATTGTACACAAGAGCATCATCTCGTGCACAATTAAGAGAAGAGGCAGTAGCAGCAATCTGTGTGTTTCGCGTTGTTATCACAACCCGGCTACCGAGTTCATTATCAGGAAATGCAAGTTTTATGCTCTCCCATGCAGATATACTCCATAATTCATCCAAAACAATCACATACCTCTTATTTTTGAGATCGTCTCGGAGGATTTGAATGAGGCGATCCACGTTTGCTGCCTCTATCTCCTTTTGTTTCCTCATTTCTCTTGTTTCTATAGGAGTATAACGTTCCAGGAGGGAAGGAGGGCCATGGTGGACCTCGACAGCAGTTGTTGGGTCTTCCTCCGCTTGAGCGGAGAGTTGTTTGATCATGTTTCTTAGCAGCATCTTGACATCGAATGTTTTCGACAAAGTGAACCAAGCATGACAATCAAATTGTCCAGGGCTCCTCACCTTCGGGCTATCATAAACCTTCTTAACAAGGGCAGTCTTGCCCATGCCTCCCATGGCGACCACCGAAATTACTCGCAGGGACTTGCTTCCTTCCAGCAACCACTGGATCAAATCATGTCGTGGCTTGTTGATGCCTACGAGTTCTTTTTCCTCGACGAAGAGAGCCGCTAGCTGTTTTAGATCCGGCGTCTCCTCTCTTTCCTCGACTGGGTCGACATGGAAGTAAGAACTTCTTTCCTCGGCCTTCTTAATTCTCTCCTTGATTTGTTGTAGCTGGTCGTAGATCTCGTGCTTCTCCCTACATTTGTTGATCTTCTGGACGATGTCATCAATAAAGCCCTTGATGCCATGGCGGTGAGCCCTGGCCATGTGAACTCTAGATTCATCGAGGAGGTCCTCGGTGTCATAGGCCAAATCGTTCACTTCTTTGACACGCGCTCTCGCCTGAGCACCGGCATCCGCACGGCGCACGAAGTCTTTCATTCTCCTGAGCTCAAGTTCGATGAACTGGACATCTTGACGCACCAGTCCGGGCATGTTCATCTCTGATAAGAGCCTGCCCATCAATTTTTTGAGGATGGTCATTGCCACCTCCGTCAGAAGGTCCGCAGCCATCTCTCTCTCTCTTTCTCGCCCCCTAGTGAAGGTAGGAGACGATCGAGATCTTGATTTGGAATTAATGCTGCTATAGAGATTGTCACTTGCTAATATATGAGAATAACTTTTGATTTCAATCCTAAAGAGCAAAGGGAAAAGATGGATGCTTTTTTTATTCCTCCAATACTAAAAACGAAAGAGAGATGGATGCCTGGCTTGCCTCACTAATCCAGCATTCCAGGCTAAAGAAATACTGTGACCCCAGTCTATGCTATTAAAGACGTGCTCAGGCTCTTTATACCATTATTCTCAGGACCGGAGCAACAAAGCGAAGGAAAGAACATTCTATACAGGGGATTGTGAAGCTATACGAGGACCACTCAAACGACTAATAAATCACTTCACGTATAACCATTACAGCAGAAGGGTTCCTTATATATACATTTTTTTTTTTTTTTAAATGCTGGAATTTTTTGTTACAAGTGATTAATGCTATAGTTAATAGAGACGTAAACAGTGCAAAACCAGGGAAGGGAAATGTGACTGGAAAAGGACGTCATGGATGGATACAACTAGCCCTCAGAAGAAGAATTTGAATACCCATAACTCCCCCACTTGAGTCTATCCATCAAGCAGACGAACTCAGTCATACAAAATTTTAGCTACAGTTATATTTAGAGATGATAATTTTAGCCGGCCAATGATTCAAATTCAGAATGAATATGAATTTTAGAAAAAAAATATTCGAAGAAGATTCAGATCGGATATGATTAATAATATCCTCCATTCCAAATCCGACCTGATATAATTTTAATTTATATTTTTTTAAAAAAAATTATAATAATTTTATATTTTCTTTTTATATATTCGATCCAATCAATTCCTCTTATCTATTTAATCCAATCCAACATATATCTCTATTTGATCCGATCCAACTAGATCTAGACCCGATCCATTGCCATGTCTCAATGACGCCACACACATACGAGGCGGTCCTTCTCAACATTCACATCCTCTGCAAGTTCCACCATCTGGTTAATATGTCACCATATTGCAGCGATCCGATCACCCATGTTTCCCAATGGTGACATGAGCAAAAGGCATGAATCATGAGCTGGTGATCTAATTTGAACATCAGAACATTTGTGTAGGATTGGTTCAAACATGTTTGCTAGAAGGGAGAAGGCATATCCAAAACTTTGGGAATAAAGAGATGCCTTCGAGGAGGCAAAGCGAAGGGATTACAAAGTAACAGTGTGTAGGAAGCAAGTTAGGAGCCCACACGCAATTAAAATATGGAAACGGATCCTCTGCATACTAAGAAAAGAAAAATCGATAAACCCCAAAGGTATTTAAATGATTTATATACGAATCACATAACCGTCCATTTTTTGATGAACATTCCGAAACATGCACCATACCCTATGGTACTCCTGCTTCTATGATAACGATATAATATCAATTACTTAATTGGTATTATTACCCTCCCTGTTGACTCTAAGGGTGTATTCTTGTAACTCCGTTCAAGAGCAAACACAATGGTAGTACTTTTTACAAGGATTAACGTAATTGATCACATTGATGTCATCGCTTGATTGGTATGCTTTCCATGCTAGATATTGTGATTTCCATTGACTCCAAAGACGCATTTGTGTCGCTTAGAATGGGACCAAAGAAATATAGCCGAAACCTCAGTTATCGTTGAGTTTTTCTGTTACTAAACTACTGTTTGATCACATTGCGGGCATTGGCATAGACATCAGTCTTGGCGATATCATCAATGATCTGAGGATATTGATAAAGCCAATACCATCATAGCCTTCCTCTTCATCCAACAATGCAAGCCTGATGGATTCCAAGTTGTTCAGGTACATGCCAGGTCCACATTGAGAATGATCAGGCTGTTGCTTGTCTCTGATGACACCCATATCCGCACATCAGGTTGCATTGTTCCAAGACATTTTTTCTTTGGAAATATAATTCCAAAATTGTAATATGCTTGCATTATTTAAAAATATTTTTTCATAAATATAGTTTCACTTTTCGCAGCATATCCATTCCTTGCTTAGTTTCGACTTAACTTTCAGAAGCTTTATCTTTTCCTCCAATCCCATACTCCATCGAAGAGGTATGAACAACATGGAGGAAAGGTTTGACTGTTAATGATAATAAGCTGGTATGGGATTATCTAATCATCAAAGTTAGCTAGCTGGTACTTATGATTAGAGATGAATAATAGAGTATTTAGACATGAAGCAACATCTCCGATCACTATCATCCCACAAACTATATTCTTTCCTAAAAGCTGGACCTCGATCACCACAACGAAAAGTCAAGCCATGATATAAAAGATGTTGGATGTCATTAATAGATATAAAGAAACTATATTCTTTCCTAAAAACTGGATCTCGATCACCACAATGAAAAGTCAAACCATGATATAAAAGATGTTGGATGTCATTAATAGATATAGAGAATCTCGACGCTTTTAGGATGCAAGGAACAACATCCAAAAGTGGCAGCTTCTTTATTTGCACATCTCAGGCCTCACAAGTTTAGTAGATAGGCATTTTATTTTGTAGAAACTTGAGTAGGACCATCTCCTCCCTCTTTTGCTATTTGTGTTTCCCTGGTCTTTAGTTCTTGAAGAGCTCAACAATCTTAGTCAATGTGAGCACCAGGATAGGAGCTCATATGTAAATATTTTAACTTTTTAATAGCAAAATTTTGGATAGTCTAACCTCCCTTTTCATCAAAAGAAAAAAAAAAGTTTCAATATAACAAAAATAGTAACGGTACCAAGTGCCGACAAGCTGATATTATGCCAAAATCCACAAAGTATGGATGACAGACATGATAAGTTAGGTCAGCTGTTCAACTCTAAGACCAGGTGCAATGTTCAAGGCCCATTTGCAGCCCATTCTAGATTCATTATGTTATTAAAACTACTGTACAAAGTTACTTGCTTGGTAAGAGTGCCAATTCCATATTGTGGACACCTAATTACAGCATACCGATCAAATATCTGATTCTGCTACTTTTTTTCATTTAACCCTGCATTTGTAGTCCAAAACTCAGTCCAAAATAGGTCGACAGCTTATCCGTATGAAAGCAAGAATATCTCATTAAAAAAAAAAAAAAGTAGGAGAGAGAAAAATCAAACATACCAAAGCGTTCATAGCCCCAGCCTTGCAGTCATGGTGATGCTGAGGTCTCTTCTCTCATGCCATGTGGACCAGAGTTGGCAATGCATTTCCATTACACTCTAATGAGCCGTGGACCCTCCCATAAATTATGATCTGGAACAAGCAATAAAGTACAAAAATAAACTTAGATAGTGAGACAGAGCCAGCTAGTCCAAAGGTCGAACTTGTGAAAACCTCCGTACCTCCATTAGGAGACGGGTGCAACTGGTAAACCTTCTGTTTGGCAATTATAGCCGGTCTGCAAAAATGATTTTTCCACACCAATCGTGTATTAGTTATGCTTCTCTGCACTCGGCTCTAATCTTATGACTTTTTACTCTTAACGGTACATTGGACTCAATACCATAAAAGTGAACGAAAATGGTATACCTACGGTCCTGCAGCAGGAGTTCAAACAACTAGTTTTCACCTTTACAAAAAAAAACAAAAAGAAAAAAGAAAAGAAGAAAAAAAGAAAAACACGCGTTATCACATGAAAAATTCACAACTTGAAGTTGCACCCCAATTATCCCATTCTCTTTGGTACAGAATTATCCCATTCTAAAAAATGATGAAAAATTCTACAATGTAGTGGTTTTCCCTCAATAAAAGTCTTTTGTCCATAGACAGGTCACAACTCTGTTCTTCCAGCATCCAGTGTAGCTGTACCCTATTGGGCATTTTATCAAACAATTCTTGTGCAGAAGTTGTGTAAGACAATATCCAAGATAATACCGGATTCGAGGTCATTTGTGTGGATCCATCAGCCTTATTGAGTGGTTAGAAGGCGGGAGCAGACCTTAAGTGCGCGAGGATGGTTTTCATGCTGATATGGCATCCATCTAGTGGTTTTCCTGGAGGCATGGTCCCCATTCCGAGCTCAAGCTCACCCATGTTGGTGCAAGGATAGCGGAAGCCCACCACGACGATCTCGTAAGCCAGGAGCGGGCGAGCTGGAAAGAAGTAGTTGTATTTTTTTTTTTTTTTTTTTTTTGACAGAAGTAGGGATAATGCCCCAAAGAACAAAAACGAAAGAGAGAGATGCTAGCGCCGGTAGAACAAGGTTCCAACCATGTCAGCGAACACTAAAGGACGAACAGTGTGGGAGCAGGGAAATAGAAGCAAAACTACCGTTGCAGTACAGGCTTGCAAGGTGATCTACCGGCTCGTTAGCTTATGATCGATGTTATCCAAATCTATTCTTAATAATAATAATAATAATAATAAATATTTTTTTAAAATTTTAATTTAAAAATTATAAAAAGTCAAAAATTTTAATAAATAATATAATAAAAAATTAAATTAATATTTATTTCGATATATGCAAACATGGATGATTACTGTCGTAGATGGTTAAAAATAAAAATTAACTTATTACTAGATAGATGAATGAGTTGAGATCGTATCCATAGAAATCATGTTAATTACGTTTGAAAGACTTGAATTATAAATTAAATTATATGATAAAAATTAATTAAAAAATTATTTTAATTAAAATAAATAAATAAATAAATAAATTAAAAATTAAATTGCAGGTATGGAAGTGGATTCTTAGAATCTCAACTACTTTCTTGTTTGATAGTTGGTATCTTTTTTAATATGTCAATAAAGATATAATCTATTTTAGAGTATGTAAATAAAGATATAATCTATTTTAGAGAGTATGGTCTGTACCCTTGGATCATAGTCCATTTCTTAAAGTCATAGGTTAGTCTAAATTGAATTAGATATAATAAAAATAATTAATCTAAAGATAATCTATTCCAAAAATATGAACTGTATCTATAAATCATGGCTCGTCTCAAGAATCATAAACTATTTTAGATTAATCACATGTAAGAAAATAAAGATATAAAAAAAAGGCAGTCTTTATTATATATTAAAAAGAAATATGAAAGATGGAAAAAAGTAAAATGCTGTCAAACTAAGATTATATGGATCTTTCGAGAACTTAGATGATTAGCTGTGTTTCTCGCTGAAATCTTTATCTTGAAACTCTGAGATCTTTCTTCTAATGATTTGGAGTAGGGATTAAGAGCAGACATGGAAGATTTTGTAGAGAAGTAGAGGCTTTTGGTTGTAGAAGAAAGCAAAAAAAAAAAAAAAGAAAAGAAAAAGAAAAAGAAGCTTGAGAGAAGAAAGAGAAGGGAAAGAGGCTGCTGTTAGGAGAAGAAAGAGAGAGAGGGAGAGAGGAATAGAAAGGATTGGCTGATGGGTTGATTCCCCAAGGGGAAGGGCTGCCGGTTCGTGGCAAAAGAGATTTTTATAGAGGAGGAATAGGGTACATGAGAAGAATTTGTGTTTGAAAAGGAGTTGTCCAGCTCGTGACTGCTTGCCATCGTGTGCTCGCTAACATGAAGATTTGCCTGCCAATGTGCCCATATCTGCTTACGAACCCATTAACGAACTACGGACCCGCCAACCCGCAAAGAAACTGCACGCTTTTTTTTTTTCTATAGACTGTATAAAGACCTTATCTTTATCTTTTCGTAAGCCCCCTCAGGAAAATTACTATTGCCGAGCCGCACTTTTCTTCTCTCTGTTTTTTTTTAAAGGCATTAACCACGTGAAGAACCTAGCCATTTTAGAGCCATACGTTTCTTCTTTGGATTTTTTATGAATTTTTTTTAAAATAATATATATTAGCATAGTATCTTCATTTTTTGTAATACCATATGCATTCTTTTTTAATTTTAAATTTGTTTTGAGTCCAATTTGCTCTTAATTTGAATCCTTTTGATTTGTAAATCGGGCTCTTTGTATTGACGATTATCTTTCCTACAAAACATAAGAAAAAATATTAAATTTTTAATAAATAAAAATTAATTAAATATAATTTTGTACTTTATGTGATTTAAATTAAGTATTTATCATATCCCTTAATTTGAACTTTGCTCATCCTTGAGTAAAGTAAATAAATTAGCAATGCATACCGACTTAATCTCGAATTAAAAGTTAGATTAGAGATTCCTAAAGATAGTTGATACTTAGCTAGATCATTAAAGAGGTGCGTCATTGGATTATTAATTCAACCTAGTTAGTGGTTGAGTGTTAATCATAGAAATTTTTTAAAATTTTCTTTCACCAACTCTCTACTTTACTCTTTAAGTCTTCTAACTTGATGTGAACTGAGTTTATTATCTTCTTATAATTTAGCCTTCTTATTATCCATTTTTTTATTTTTTTCTCTCTCTTTTTTTTAATCGGTTCTTACGTTTTCATCTTTTGATGCGAACCACAATACTTACTTAGGTGAAAGGATCTAGTTACTTAGTAAGATAATACTAAATCCTTTTTTAATTATATTGTCCACTTTTTGATACGAACATCATTGCTTACTTAGATAACAAGATCCGGTTACTAGATAGAAAATCAATATGTTTGTTTATTTTTTTTAAACAAATTTTAAGAAAAACTTTTGCATATCTTGATCTTTTCATCCAACTTTCATGAAGCAGATTCTTTATTGAGATCAGTGAGAAGAGAATTTCTAGAATCACTCTAAAATTTAGTTTGATCTAAACCTTACCATTTATTAGATTTTTTTAATAGTTTACTCCTTAGTATTTCTAAAATTACCTAGACCATTAATCACTCATTAATTAGAATGCCAAATTAACTCTTAATCAAAATAAAGTTTAGGTACATAAAGCTAATTATTTCAAATCATACTTGAGGACTTACTTAAATTTAAGATTAGTTATTCTCCCTCCCCTCCAACTTAATTTTCATTGTCCTCAATGAAAGAAGAAAAAATAAAAATATATATCAAGAAGGGATACCACCTTATTTATTATTGTTTGTAGGTCCTTCATTGTACTCTATCGGATTCTTGCAGGATGTTGATAATATGCTCCCCCAACTTGTCTAATCCTTTTTATTATATTTCTACAAAATAAAAACTAAAAATTTGGAAGAGCAGATGTTGGGTTGTCCCCTAATAAGCACTAAGTTTAAGGTCTTCAGCTAGACTAAGCAATTCTACCTATCCTATGTCAAGTATTGGATTGATAAATTTCAAGCATTTTGGATTGCCAATTTTAAGAAAATAACTTGCGATCCTATTATTAATAAATTTTAGTATTTTCTTACCAATTTTTAAAAAATAATTTACGATCCTATTCTTAGTCAGTTTTATTTAAGAAGATGATTTATGACCTTATTCACAGACCCTTATTTGTTGAGAATTTTTTCAATTTATTCTTCTAATATGCTTACAAATCGAGTTGTTGGACTAAGAGTTAAGTCTAATATAAGGGGTACCGGAAGGATGCCAATTGATTCTAAACATGCATACTTAGGTGTGACCAAGGGCAGATTCAGTTCTGGAGGAGGTGGTGATTCTAAAGAGAATGCCATTAGAGCATGTATTGATTCACATTTCTTAATTAATAAAAAAATGGTGCTAAAATTTGGTGGCTCTAATAATGCGTTCACAGTTTCAGTCTATCCATCTATATTAAAATCGTCCATCCTAAAAGGATCCTAACATGTATGCATTGGATCATAAGAAATAATTCTAGGGATAGCTTTTTTTATTATTTTTTTAAGTACATCTACCTCAGAATAGTTTTTGGTTTGTATATTAGATTGTTCTATGGGGGTTTCATGAACATTGTAGCTCTCAGCCATATATTTCTCTCTCTAGTCACTTATGGGCTGACTAGATAATGTTTTCTTCTTTCAACTATTAAGTGCAATAGTTTGTTGATTGACTTGGGTTTCTAGTTTTGTTATGGACTGAGTATGGGAGTGGATGATCCGGGTTTTCATTTTTAACCCTTCTAATGCATGTAAAACTTTTTCTTCAAATATCGAACTATAAGCACTTGAAGAAGGCTGCTGAACATTTTGATATTAGTATGCTATATAAGTTTTCTCTGGATAGCTAGGTTTATAGTCAATTGTTGGTTGTGGTATCCCTGAAAAATTTGAATAGTTTTTCCAATCTAGATTGTAGGTGTTGGAAAAAGACTTGTAATTAGCAGTTTGGATTTGGGTTTAGTAAGTTTGCTCATACATAAACTCCTAAGGTCAATATGTAGCTGGACATTTACTAACCAGGTGGTTGGGACTTGAACATATATCACATATATGCAAAGGTGAAGTAGGAGAGTATCTCATATTCAATAGACGGTCAATTTTTTGAGACAACTTATCTACCTTATTATGGATATCTATGGAGTCTTCAACCTTATAGATTCCATCACTATTAGGTTTATACATGAGTGTATAGGGGTCATAAGTATAAGAAGAAGAAATAAAGTATTTCCTCAATTAGCGATAAGATTTAGTTTCAATGGATGTATCCATATTGCTATCAAGATTGAACATAAATTCAAGCTTTTATAGATTTTTTTTTAAAAGAGAGAAAAAAATGAAAGAAATTCTAAAGATAAGAACCTAGAGAGTCCTAAATCTAAAAAATAGATGAGAGGAGTTTTATTAAGTTTTAATATTTGTGAGTTAGCAATCAAGTTATACAATCAATCCTAGCTAAGGATTATCCTAAATTTAGATAGCTCTTAACTGTCAAGATCATCTTCGTGCACTCCAAACTCAAGATTGACTAACTGACTCGGCCAGATAAGTATAAGATGTGGAAGGTTTCTTACTTATTACTTTTCTTAGATACAAACTAAGTTGACTAAGTTGGACAATGGAATCAATTAAAAATCACCTTCTTAAACCACTTGCCTTAGACACTAAGCAATTAATCAATCCAAACCCGGTCCAACTCTGAGATTTTTTTATCCTATTAAGCCTGAGTATCCTAGGGCCAATGTGTAATTGATTTTAGATTAAGATCTAGATTATGTAGTTGTAAGAAAGTGATTTATGGACTAAGAAAGGATGATCAAATCTCCACCTTATCTTAGTTAATGAGTTGTGCTCTTAAAGTATTTTATAGATATACAATGTAAATAAAGCAAGATATCCAATTAAAAGTGAAAAAAATTTACTTATTAGATTTTATAATTAGATTTCTAATTTCCTAAATAGCTTATGCAATGTCAGTATTAATGTTTTTAATTTTTTTATTATTTTTTATTTTTTCAATTTTTTAATTAATTTATTAATTAATTAATTATTTTATATAATTTTATATAATTTTTATTTTTAAATTATTTATTAATTTTTTTAAAATAACTAAATCATGATTTTTGATAATAGTGCTAAAATTTGATCGTTATTATAGGCAGTCAAAAATAAAAATTAACTTACTACTATATAGATAGGGTAAGTCAAGATCATACTCATAGGGATAATGTTAATTACATTTGAGAGGCTTGAATCATAAATTAAATTATAGAATAAAAATTAATTAAAAGATTACTTTAATTAATAAGAAAGCAAATAAATAAGTAAACTAATTAAAAGTTGGGTTGAGGTGTGGAGATGGATTCTTAGGATCTTAACTACTCTCTTATTTGATCGCTAATATCCTTTTTAATATGCTTTAATTGATATCTAATCAATAAAGATATAATCTATCTTAAAAAGTATAGCCTGTATCTTAAGATCACAGCTGGTTCCTTAAAATTATAGGTTAGTCTAAATTAAATTAGATATGATAAAAAAAATTAATCTAAAGATAATCTATCCTAAGAGCATGAACCGTATTCATGGATCACAGCTCATCCTAAGGATCATAAACTATTCTAAATTAATCTCATACAAGAAAATAAAGATATAAAAAATAAAAAAATAATTTTTATTGCATATTAAAAAGAAAAATAAAAGATAGAAAAAGTAAAAAGCCGTCAAACCAAGATTATATGGATCTTCTGAGAACTTAGATGATTAGCAAGCCATAGGAATGCTTCTCATTGAAATTTTTATCCTAAAATTCTAAGATCTTCATTCCAATGATTTAGAGCAGGGATCAAGAGCCCGAAGAGAAGATTTTATGGAGAAGCAGGGGTTTTTGGTTATAGAAGAAAGAAAGAAGAAATAAAAAAGGCTTGAGAGAAGAAAGAGGAGGGAAGGAGGCTGCTGTTAGGAGAAGAAAGAGAGAGAGGGAGAGAAGAAAAGAAGGGATCGGCTGATGGGTTGATTCTTCGAGGGGGAGGGCTGTTGGTTCGCGGCGTGGAAAGGGATTGTTATAGAGAAGGAATAGGGTATATGAGGAGAATTTGTGTTTGAAAAGGAGTTATCTAATTTGTGATCGCATGCCGTCGTGTGCTCGCTAACACGAAGATTTGCTCCAGCGTCTACCAACATGCTCGTAAAGATCTGCTCACAAACCCGTTAACCAACTACGGACCCACCAACCCATGAAGAAACTGCATGCTTTCTTTTTCTATAGACCACATAAACATCCAATCTTTATCTTCTTGTAAGCCGCTTCAAAAAAACTACGGTTGCTAAGCTGTGTGCTTCTTCTTTTTTATTTTTTATTTTTTTAAAAAAAACCAGCCATTTTAAAGCATGCGCCTCTTCTTTGAATTTTTTATGAAAACAAATTTTTATTTTTTTACAATAACACATACATCCTATAAAAATTTTTAGCATAGTATCTTTATTTTTTGTAATACCACATAAATCATTTTTTTATTTTAAATTTATTTTAAATTCTATTTACTTTTAATTTAAATTTTTTTAATTTATGAATCAAGCTTTTTGTATTGACGATTATCTTTTCTATAAAATATAAAAAATAATATTAAATTTTTAATAAATAAAAATTAATTAAATATAATTTTATAGTTTAGATGATTTAAATTAAGTGTTTACCAATCAACATTGCAAAATGCACGGTAATGGCAATGATATAAACACCATTATCAGACTTCTTTTTAAATTGGAGAAACATGCCAAATGTACTTATAGAACATAAATAAGTTATTTCTTTCACAAGAGTGCCATGGTGCTTTCACCGAAGCATGTTGTCCAGTCAGCTTGAAGGAGATTGTTTGATTGGGATATATGGAAAGGTTCACCTATAGGCTTTCATGATCGAGGGCTAGCATAGATTTGGCTGATCCCATCAAGAGGATGAAAAAATTTTCTCAAATCTTCTCAAATCAAATCTCTCAAAAAAAAATTAAAAAAAGATAAAAAAATTATGAAAGTAAAACTTAAGGTTTTTTTTTTTTCACTAAATGGTGTAAAACCAAAGTGCATAGCCTCATTTATAATTGTGAGACTAGTTCTTGTATCATTTAGGTTAGATTTTTCTTTCTATTTCTATGATGACTTTTTTTTCTAAAATAGTTAGGACTAGTAGAAATAAACTTATAAAAGCTAAAATTCTTTAGGAGATAGATCTCGATTTTTATATTAACTTTGCCTTCTATTGCTCTACCTAATTTTTCTTAGATTAGGAGATGCATTGGTCAAAGTCTTACTTGAAAAGAATTCGGGCCATATATTTATTCTAGGAGATGCATCGATCATATCTATTAAATGCATACTCTAGAAGCTAATTAGGTCGACATATATTTATTTTAGGACATAATTTTGTATTCGATATTTTTATTATTGAATTTTTATTTCATTCATATTGTTTATGTGTCCATGAATCATCTAAGAAATTAATGAAATATTGACATATATTTTTAAGAGTTAAAAATTTGAGGCATATATCATTGATGATTAATTTCTAAATACTTTCGATTAATGGATTATTATAGGGATGATGATTGATTTAAATAGATTGGTGCATGGATCATTTTTCTTTTAGGATAGACGAATCTCGAGTCTACAATATAAAAATATTAAAATAAGAGTACAGATGATTATTAGAGAATAAGGATATCGAGCATGACCAATATGAAAAGTTACTTAGATGTCTATCTATTCGTCAGTGACTTATCCGATGCTATAATAGTGTGACTAGTCCTTTGACTTATGATGCCTTAGCTATTCACAATAGGGTTGCTATAGTTTGACCATACATATACTTGATCTCTTAGCTATATGGATCCTTGCAGTGTATGTTAGCTATAATAGGTTCATTGTAGAAATAGGATATGCACTTATATGAAATATATCATCCTTGATAGATACGAAAGTTAGTTCTATGTGATTTATGAGACCGAGTTTAAAAAACAGTAGTGTCAATAGTAGAAAAGGATTTCCACCATTTCTACTTCAGAAATTTGAGTTGAATAAATTTGATATATGACAAATAATAGGATTTAATGAGAAATTCTAAAACCTCCATCTAGTCAAGACTGATAATAGAAGGACGGTATCATATGGTAACTGTACTTAAAGATTCATCTATTTCATTCTACTGAAATGCCACTATATATTGCAAGACATGACTGGTGGATTATAAGATCCATAAAAATTATTTTGATGATCAATAATTCTTATTAGATGAGTTAAAATTATTTCAATCTATTGAAAAAAATTTTAATAATGAAAATCATAATATATCTCACTATCAGATAAAATAGAATCTACGGAGTCATACACATAAGAGGTTGTATTTGATTAGATGGTTGAATTTAAGTTAACATATCAAATATTGATAAGTCAAAGGTCTGATTGGTCAAAGAGTTAATAAAATCAAACTAAAAGGCAATAGGATTGGTAACAAACTTTGAACAGTAAAAGAGTTGATTTGTCACAATTTGAATTGCCAATGTGATTGACGTGCAGAAGGATTCCGCACCAAAAGTCGGCACCATATAGTTCTCCCTCATGCTCAAGAATTTTTCAACCCAAGTGTTGGTGCCCAAGAGTTGTGGCGTCAACATATTCCTCACATTTCCAAGGGATAAGAGCCCAAGAAGTTTGGGCATCCTGAGAGTCATTCTCACCTAAGTCTTTGACTAGTCAAAGAGTTTGACACGTCAAAACCTTGATGCCCTAGAATTCTCATTATAAAAAGAAAAAATTAGATCTCATGTCCGGTGCTGATGAGCTCCTCAACATCTCACATCCAAGTTATTGGACAGCCTAAAGGATAAGCATCAAAAGAGTTTGGATGCTTATGGACTTCTTGTGAAAGATCACACCTGTTGGGGATAAATTTCGCTCCCGTCGAAGTCTAGTTTGATGCTCAGCCTAACGCAACCGGTAGCCACAAAAGCTCCTCAACGATCGAGCTCTAGTCGGACTCTCCATGGTCGGGTCTGAGCCGAACTCCTTCCGAGCTCTTCCTTCGGTCGAACTCCTCAGCGATCGTTCTTCGATCGAACTTCTTAGCGGTCGTCCCTCGATCGAACTCCTCAGCGGCTGTCAATCGATCGAATCCCTCAGCGATCGTCCCTCGATCGAACTCCTCAGCGGCTGTCCCTCGATGAAACTCCTCAGCGGCCAAACTCCTCAGCAGTCGAACTCTGGTCTCCCAGACACCTCCTTCGATTGAATTCTTGGATCCCTTATTCAGACGAACCCCTACAGAAGTCGAACTTCTTCCGAGCTCCTTCAGCTATTGTTCCTCCCGGGCGGCCCTCTCCAGCCATATTCCCTTTGGAAGCTCAAACTCCTTCGAAATGGGTACACATCAAAGCTCTTCAACCCTTCATTCAGCTCCGAATGGCTTAGTATCAAGACAGCTGCAGCCGTCACCATCAGTTTGCTATAGGCGATAGTGACCCGCTATCAGGCGACGATGGCTGTCACTATCAATCCATTGCAGGCGGCACTGCAGACGATGCCTTCCCTCAGGACTGACTCCACCAAACCTCGAGCGGCCCACCACCACGTGGCTATAGCTGTCACCATCAAGCTCCACCTATAAAAAGGACCCTCCAGATATGCTAACTCTAATCTCTAAGCTTTAAGCTCTCCTCTCCTTCTTTAAGCTCGGCGGAACTCATTCCCAAGCACTCCATTCCTGTTGGCCAGAGCTGATTTGATCGTTGGAGGGTCCTACCGGAGCCACCCCCCACCAGCTCCGAATGAAACTTTATTTTGCAGATCTTCGATGGTGACCTCATCGATCTTCACTCCAACTGATTTCGACGACGATCAGTTTTTGCACCAATAGATTGGCGCTAGAAGGAGGGCACTGAACTTTTAAGGTCTCCTTATTCTTAAAGGAGTGCTTGGTGATGATTTCTCTCTCCCCTCTTCGGAGATTTCTCTTCTTTCTCTCTAGAGTTCTTTTTCGAAGAAAAAATGCCCCCCAGGAGAGCTTTGACCTGGTGATCGGATGAAGTTCCCGATGAGTCACAGGATCGGAGAGGTTAAGAGAGACCAGACTCTGGCGAGGCACTGTTATTCAATCACCCTGCATAAGGAAGAAAGATCCGATCCTTATTTTGTTGATGGACTGGATGTCCGCGATGACCTCACTAAGGAGCGGGACGAGCCTATGGAGGACCTCATCGCTGTGCCCTTAAATGATGAAAACTCAGAGCATGCGGCGTAGATCAGCTCCAACTTGGTAGACGAGGTTCGGGAGTAGCTCGTTGCCTTCCTTAGAAGAAATGTGGACGTCTTTGCCTGGACCCTGCGGACATGCCAGGGATTGACGTCGAGGTCATGGAACATCGACTGACCGTCGATCCGAGGCACCAATCGATAAAAGAAAAGATGCACCGCCACATCCTAGAGAGGCAAAAAGCAATCACCGAAGAAGGTTTCACAAGAGGCGGAATGAAGTTCGACCATGTTTACGACCTCCCCAGTGCAAGCGAGGCCGAACTCCCTATTGAACTCATCATCAAGGAAGGCCCTACAAAGATTTCACAGGAGGTGTAATGAAGGTCGGTCGGGCTCACGACCATCCCAGCGCGAGTGAGGCTGCCGAACTACCCCTCAAACTCATCATCAAGGAAGCTCTGACAAAGGGGCATGAAGTTCTCCCACAGGTTTTACGAGAGGATGTAATGAAGTTTGGCCGTGCTTACAACCTCCCCAGTGCAAGCAAGACTCGAATTCCTCAAGCTCGCCACCAAGGAAGCTCCAATAGAAGGGCGCGGAGAAGTCCTTCCGAAAGGTTCCACGAATACATCCTTCCGCAACGCTCCTCGAACTCAAACTCCCACAGAAGTTAAGAACCAGCTACCAGGACCAGAAAGGCTATGGCCTCCCCCAAACATGCGCGATTGAAGCAAGTAATGCCTCTACCATCACGACCATGGCTACGATACTGAGGAATATATTTGACTCCAAGATAAAATTGAGGAGCTTGTCAGAAAGGGATGACTGGGTAAATTCCTCCGATGTCAGTCTGAAGTAAGAGAAGATCGATCAAGGGTGCTGTCGTAGCCAGAAATGATAAGAAGGTCGGCCACCTCACGGCGTCATCAATGTTACCCCTGGGAGGAGCTTGGTACTTTGATGGGCAGTCATCTTCCAGCGATAAAGCCAAGAGAAGCTTGCTCCAAATTAAGAAGGGCAGCATGAGATAGAGGAGGTCGTCCGATCGGAACTTGCTACCCGAGGAAACTCGGAGGAACAACGCCCCCATGATCCTGAAATGGGGATGTGTTGTGAGTAACTTTCTCTCGATAAAATTCTTTCCCTTCAATAATATTATCTCTGAACGCAAAAGCTATGTGATGACAGAAAAGAAACAAGCGAAAGTGGCCCGTTAGAAAAAGGAGGAGAACCTCATCCTAACGCGAGCAAAGTCGAAGGCCTCGTTCACCTTAGACGAGATGGGGAGAGATGGATGATGGTCCGAATGTGCCCCCACAGCCCGTTAGGAACAGGAGGAGAACCTCGTCCTAACGCGAGCAAAGTTGAAGGCCTCATTCACCTTAGACGAGATGGAGGGAGAAGCACGGACGATGGTCCGAATGTGCCCCCACAGTCCGTTAGGAACAGGAGGAGAACCTCATCCTAATGCGAGCAAAGTTGAAGGCCTCGTTCTCCTTAGACGAGATGGAGGGAGAAGCATGGATGATGGTTTGAATGGTGCCCCCATAGCCCATTAGGAATAGGAGGAGAATCTCGTCCTAATGCGAGCAAAGTCGAAGGCCTCGTTCACCCTAGATGAGATGGGGGGAGAGGCACGGATGACGGTCCAAAAGGTGCCCACACAGTCCATTAGGAATAGAAGAAGAACCTCATCCTAATGCTGTCGAAGGCCTCCTTCATCCTAGACAAGATGGAGGGAGAGGCATGGACGATGGTCCGAATGGTGCCCCCACAGTCCATTAAAAATAGGAGAAGAACCTCGTCCTAACGTGAGCAAAGTCGAAGACCTCATTCATCCTAGATAAGATGGGGGAGAGGCACGAACGACGGTCCGAATGGTGCCCCCATAGCCCGTTAGGGAACAGGAGGAGAACCTCATCCTAATGCAAGCAAAGTTGAAGGCCTCGTTCACCTTAGATAAGATGGAAGGAGAAGCATGGACAACGGTCCGAATGGTGCCCCCATAGTCCATTAGGAATAGAAGAAAAACCTCATCCTAACACGAGTAAAGTCGAAGGCCTAGTTCATCCTAGACAAGATAGAGGGAGAGGCACGGACGATGATCCGAATGGTGCCCCCACAGTCCGTTAGGAATAGGAGGAGAATCTCATCCTAACACGAGCAAAGTTGAAGACCTCATTCACCTTAGATGAGATGGAGGAGAAGCACGGATGATGATCCAAATGGTGCCCCCATTGCCCATTAGGAACAGAAGGAGAATCATCCTAATGCGAGCAAAGTCGAAGGCCTCGTTCACCCTAGATGAGATGAGAGGAGAGGCACGGACGACGGTCCGAATGGTGCCCCCACAGCCCGTTAGGAATAGGAGGAGAACCTCATCCTAATGTGAGCAAAGTTGAAGGCCTTATTCACCCTAGACAAGATGGAGGGAGAGGCACGAATGATGGTCCGAATGGTGCCCCCACAGCCCGTTAGGAACAGGAGGAGAACTTCGTCCTAACGCGAGCAAAAGTCGAAAGATCTCGTTCACCCTAGATGAGATGGAGGGAGAGGCACGAACGATAGTCTGAATGGTGTCCCCACAGTCCGTTAGGAATAGAAGGAGAACCTCATCCTAATGCGAGCAAAGTTGAAGGCCTCATTTACCTTAGACGAGATGAAGGGAGAAGCACGGACGATGGTCCGAATGGTGCCCCCATAGCCCGTTAGAAACAGAAGGAGAACCTAATCCTAATGCGAGCAAAGTCGAAGGCCTCGTTCACCCTAGATGAGATGGGGGGAGAGGCATGGATGACGGTCTGAATGTGTCCTTACAATCCATTAGGAACAGGAGGAGAACCTCATCCCAATGCGAGCAAAGTCCAAGTCCGAGCTCCGAAGTCTGCAGAAGATAAGATCTCTCCCAAATGATTGAGCCGACCTCGATCGTAGGAGATAAAATCTCCCCCAAATGCCTACATCAACCTCGGCTGTAAGAGATGAGATCTCTCTCGAGCGCCCAAGTCAACCTCGGTCAGAGATAAGATCTCTCTCGAGCGACGCTGACAACCTCGGATAGAGATAAGATCAGAGATGACCTCAACCAGAGCGCTCGAGGTAACCTCAGCCAGAGATAAGATCTCTTTCGAGTGATCGAGTCAACCTCGATCAGAGATAAAATCAAGAGACCACCTCGACCAGAGCGCCCAAGACAATCTTGGCTAGAGCGCCCGAGACAATCTCGGCCAAAGATAAGATCTCTTCCAAGCAACCACGTCAACCTCAGCTACAGATCAGATCTCTCCCGAGCACCCATATTAACCTCAGCCATAGAAAATGAGAGCTCCCCCGAGTCGACCTCGACTGTAGGAGAGGAGATCCCCCTCAAGTCAGCCTCAACCGCTGGTGACAATATCACCTTCGAGGACCTTAACCTCCGACCTCGACCACAGGAGGCGAGATCTACTTCAACCTCGACTGGAGATGAGATCTCCTTCGGGCTTCAACTTCAGCATCAACTTTGGTTGGAGATGAGACCTTCCCCGAGCTTCAACCTGAACTAGCACGGAGCCTAGAAGAGGACTTCGGCAGTCGCCTTTTCTGCACTCCCTTTCTTCGAGTTTCGAACTCGAGAGTAGAGGGACTATTGTTGGGGATAAATTCTACTCCCACTGAAGTTCAGTTCGATGCTCAGCCTAACGCAATCGATAGCCACGGAAGCTCCTCAACGGACGAGCTCCAATCGGACTCTCTATCGTCGGACCTGAGCCAAACTCCTTCCGAGCTCCTCCTTTGGTCAAACTTCTCAACTGTTGTCCCTCGGCCAAACTCCTCAATGGTCGTCCCTCGATCGAGCTCCTTAGCGGCTATCAATCGATCGAATCTCTCAGCGGTCATCCCTCAGCCGAACTCCTCAGCAGTCATCTCTCAGTCGAACTCCTCAACGGCTATCCCTCGACTGAACTCCTCAACGGCCAAACTCCTTAGCAGACAAACTCTGGTCTCCTAGACACCTCCTTTGATCGAATTCTCAGATCCCTCATTCAGATGAACCCCTATGGAAGCCAAACTCCTTTTGGGCTCCTTCAGCTATTGTTCCTTTCGGACAGCCCTCTCCAGTCATATTACCTTCGGGAGTCCGAACTCCTTCGAAATGAATACACATCAAAACTCTTCAATCCTTCATTCAGCTCCGAGTGGCTCAGTATCAAGACAGCTGCAGCCATCACCATCAGTCTGCTATAGGCGATAGCGATCCATTATCAGACGACGATGGCAGTCACCATCAATCCATTATAGGCGGTGCTGTAGATGGCATCTTCCTCTGAGACTAACTTCATCGGACCTCGAGTGGCCCGCCACCATGCGGCTATAGCTGTCACCATCAAGCTCTGCCTATAAAAAGGATCCTCCAGACATGCTAACTCTAATCTCTAAGCTTTAAGCTCTCCTCTCCTTTTTTAAGCTCGGTGGAACTCATTCCCGAGCACTTCATTCCTATTGGTCAAAGCTGACTTGATCGTCGGAGAGTTCTGTCGGAGCCACTTCCATCGACTCTGGATGGAACTTTATTTTACAGGTCTCCGATGGTGATCTCATCCACCTCCACTCCAGCTAATTTCGATGATGATCAGATTCTACGTCAACAACACCCTTTATTCCTCATGCCTATCTACTTCTCATGGACATCCAAGTAGTTGGATGCCCCACCTCACGCCCCCTTTTCTTGCATGCCAATAGTTGGATGCCCCTCTTTTTGAAAAATCGAAGGTGTTGGGACACCTCATACAATCATGTGGAAAGAGTTCCACGTCCAAAGTGTTGGATTGTAGGCCAAAAGAAAAAAGAAAAAAAAGGGACCGCTGGATTTTCTTGAGAAGGAAAATAAGAAAAAATGAGGAAATAATTTTGATTCTTTTGTGTGTGAAGCATGATTTGTGAAGAAAAAAGATTGAAATTCTTGAGAAGGATTTTCAACAAAGAAAAATAGTGAAATCTACCATCAAAGAGAATCTTTGTAAAGGAGTTAGCACCCTGGTAAGATCAGATACTCTGATCAGACTACAGTCTCATATGGATACCTATAGAGGTCGGACGTTTGTACGGTTTTAAGGAAACTGGGAAGATATCCACAATCATTAAATTACAGTGAAGAACTATCTATGCAAAGGCGAAGATTTGATTTTCTTTTTTTTTAAATCTTAATCCTAACAACTATGAAAGATCTAGGGTTCATTCGAGATAAGATCTCACATAATTAATCTAAAATTATTTTTATTCTATTATGCATATCAATCAATCCCTAGTTTCTAACAATATCATCACCTTTGCATGGGTTGTAGTTCATCACAATCTGATGATCATATATGTATTCACAGTCCTCTTGAAGTTGCACAAGCATTCGGCTTTTATTAGTATCCATACAAGATTCTGATCTAATCAATAATTTCTAATCTCACCAGGTTTCTAGCTCCCTGGTAGAGATCCCTTTTAGATAGTGGATTCTTTTTCTTTTATTCTTTACTGCTGAAAATCTTTCTCAAAGATTTTAACTTTTTTTTTTTTCGTAAGATTGCACGATGCAACCCTTTTTCATTCCAAAAACTCTTCTTTAGGCGTCTCTTGAAGATTGAGTCATGAAGTCTTTCTTGGCGTGAGGCCTCTTCTAATGCGAGAAGACTTGAGGTGTCCAAACTCTTTGTGCGTCTTTTTTTTCTTTTAGGCATTAACCTCCTATTGCATGAACTCCTTCATGCACAAGACTCTTTAGGGGGCATGAGATGTCTGTTGGATCAACTTATTGACATGTCAACCTTTGACCAATTAAAGGTTATTAGGAGTCAAAGTGGTTTTTTCTTGTGATGTGAAACCCTTTTACTTGAGAGAGAAAGACTCTCTTGAGTGTGCATGAGGAAGCCTTGGGCTAGCATAACTCTAGGGCACTAATCCTTTTTAGCATGTGAGGAGTCCCTAGGTGTCCAAACTCTTTGGATGTCAGAAACCTTAAACCCCAATGTAATTTGACTCAAACTTAAACTGAGTTCGATTATATTAAATCCTAATTTAATTTGACTCAAAATTAACCTAATTAATAATATTGCAACAACTGCCAATAATTCTTCCTAAAACTCACTAACTGTTAGTAAGTTCTCCTTGCATCTTTTACATTTTAGGATCACTAATTTGTAACAATTACAAATCAATCCAATTATCAATCATATTGATAATCGGATCCTATGGTGATTCAAAAATTGCAATTCAAACATCTGGTAATGAGATATATTATGATCGTAATTCATAATATCATTGAAACTCTTTTCAATGGATCAACATAATTCCAACCCATTCCAATAAGAATTATCGATTATCAAGATAATTCTCGTAGATCCCACAATTTATCAGTGATGCCAACAGTATATAGTGGCAATCTAGTAGAATAAAATTGAATTAATCTCTAGGTATAATTATTACATAATAGTCCTTCTATCATGAGTTCCGACTAGACGGAGATCATGAAATTACTCTTTAAATCCCATCATTAGTCATATGTTAAATTTTTTCAACTCGAGTTCTTGATATGAAAATGGAAAAAAATCTTTTCCACTATTCACACTATCCTAGCCAAGGTCTTCTGAACTCAATCTCATAAATCATATAAAATCAACTTTCTTATTTATCAAGGATAATAGATTTTAATAGATATACCTCCTATTATTATAATAAATCTGCTATAGCCAACATGCATCGCAAGGATTCATATGATTAGGAACCATATGTATGTACAATCAAACTATATAATAAGTTTATTATGAATAGTCGAGACACCGCAAGTCAAAGGACTAGTCACATTACTACAACATCAAGTAAGTTATCGATGAGTGAGTAGATATCCAAATGACTTTTCATATCAGTCATGCTTGATATTCTTGTTCACTAAGAACCATCTACACTCTTGTTGCAGTATCTCCATACTATAAACTTGAGACTTGTCTATCCCAAAAGAAAAACAACCCATACACTAATCTCATTGGATCAATCATTATCCCATAATGATCTATTAATCAAGAGCATTTAAGAATTAATCATCAATGATACATGTCTCAAATTTTTAATTCTTAAGAATATATATCATCATTTTATTAATACTTTGAACGATTCATGAACACATATATAATATGAATAGAATTAAAAGCCTAATTTTATTAATATCAAGAAAATCAAGTATAAAATTATATCCTAAAATAAATACATGTGTTGATCTGATAGGTTTCTAGGACATATATCTAATATGGAGAAGAGAGGAGGATAGCCAGTGGGGGTGGGGGTAGTGTTTAGGGGTTGTGGAAGAGAGAATGTGGGTGGCGAGGGTGAGGGTTCGAGAAGAGAGGAGAAGGGCCTATTGGGGAAGAGAGGAGAAGGTAGGCCAATGGTAGGTGGGGGCGGCGAGTAGAGGTTGGGGAAGAGAGGAGGGCCAGCCGAGGTGGAGGATTTGGTGGTGCTTATCATTATAGTATAAATAATAATTTAAATTAATTTTACTATAGATTAGAATAGTGGTGATCGAGTATCAATTTTCTCGAAGATCGTAGGCTAAGTTACGTTTAATTTAATTTAAAAATAAAATTTTAAATTAATTTATAAAATAATAATTTAAAAGAGTAAATTTAAAAAAATAATTTTAATTTTAGAATTAATTAAAGATAAGAAAAAAATTTATTTAAAATTTTAATTTTATTTTTTAATATTCAAGTTTATAATTGATTCATGCAATCTTTTCATTATCAACATGCAATCGAGATGTATATTTTCTTAACCAAATTCTAACATAATCTATTCTACTGAGTATAGACCATATCTAATATAATCATGATCCATCTTACAAACATAGATTATTTAGATGATACAATCAAAGAATATAAATATAAATTTAATTAATTCTTATAATTCATCCTAATTTGAGCACAAACCATATTTTTTTGCGATCATGATCCATGTTCTTAGTTATAAATTGTAAGAAATTAAATATTAAAGCATAAATAAGAGAAATATGTTAATAATAAATAATCAAACTTTATTTCTCAATAAAAAGATAAACACATTCAAATTATAAACTCTCATGATACTTTTCTTACTTTTCAAGATACGAGACCTCTAGTCGTACATGATTTTGATCATTCTAGATTTCAGCATGTTCAAACTCTAGATAAAGAAAAAAATAGAAGAAAGAAAGAAAAAAGAAAAAGAGAGGAAAGGAGAAGAGAAGGGAGAGAGAGAGGAGGGCTTAGAGAGGGCTAATCCCCCAAGGGGACCTATTTTGGCTTCTAGCATGAAGGGGGTTTAAATAGAGGAGAAAAACATGAGTTCTATAAGTCCTTTTTGAAGTCTTGTTTGAGTTTGGCTCAAATTCTTCATACCTATGGCTTCCTGGCCATTGGATTGAAATCAAAAGGCTAAAAAACCATCAAGAAGACCGCCCAGTTGTCTGATCAATTCTAAACCATTAGATCTTGCCATCAAATAATTTTAGGTCATCAGATCGCACTCAAGAGGCCTAAGAAATCTTAATCAAAACTGGCTTCTCTCTTGTCTGTTGGATTGCACTGATCAAGCTATTGGATGCCGTCCATTAGTGCCTCATGGAGCTAAATCAGAATAGGAAATCATTTCAATCATTAGATACCAATCGACAAAGATGAGAGCCATCAAATGGTGCATTGCTAGAGCTTCATCCCCTATGGACTGCGGTAGACTGGTCCATTATTCTCGTGGATCAGCATAAGCCGCATGAAAAATACTATCATGATGATGTCGGCCAAGCGGGCTGCAGGCTGGGTCGAGTTGCAGCCTGGCTAGGTAGTTGGGTCTGGTTGATTCGCATGGCCCGCAGTCAGTGGGGTTGGTTGGGTTCGCGTGGGGCACAGTTGCTAGATTAGCTAGCTGGAATGACTATTATTTTATTTTTTATTTAAAAATTTTGATCTTTGTATCTTTTCTATTTTAACTCTGATTTACGTTAAATTTGATTTGTTTAAATTCATAAATTGAGCTTTTCGCATTGATGAGCTTTTTTTATAAAACATAAATAAAAATATTAATTTCTTAAAATAAATATTAATTAATATATATTTTAGTATTTTTTATTTATAAATTTATTATATTTATCAGTTGGAGAAGAGAAGAGAGAGAGGAGAGGTGGAGATGGGAGAGGATTTTTAAAATGGAAGAAGAGAGGAGAGACGATTTGGGGAGGGCCAATGGGCAGGAGTTGGGGAAGAGTGGAGAAGGATGGCTAGTGGTCCTAAAAGAAGAAAGATGAGAGGAGAGGGGATCACGGGGAAGGGGGGTGAAGGATGGGATTTCTCTAAATGGAGAGAGAGAGAGAGAGAGAGAGAGAGAGAGAGAGAGAGAGAGAGAGAGACAATTATAGAAAAGGCTACAACAGCAGTTAAGAACTATTGCCACAGTCAAAAAAATCGCTGCCACAACTTACGATAGTGATTATTCAACTATTACCACTGAAGCCATCATCGTAGATCCATAGCAGCAGTTTTTGTAGCAGTTAAGATATCCACTACCGTATGTCAGGTATGACACCGATTATATAACTGCTATCATATATTGACCTATAATAGCGGTTGAATAACCACTGCCATAGGCATCTATGGCAGTAGTTACACAACCGCTGTCATAGGCTTCTATGGTAGCAGTTGTAGAACTATTGTCATTGGTTGTCTATGATAGTGGTTGTATAACCGCTGCTATAGTTTATGGTAGCAGTTGACATGTAATCTACGACAGCGATTTATATGCCTGTAGCAGTAGTTGATAACTATTATCGTAGATTTTAAAAAATAAAAAATATAAATTTTTAATTTTTAATTTTTTTACTTGATAAATGTAGTTCAATATATAACACAAGAATATATTTAAAATAATAAAAAAATACATCTAAAATACTTAAATTTTATTACTGAATAAAATTTATTATAATATTTTTTTAAAAAATATATTAAAAGTTTGCTAAATCTATATCTAAGTCATCGTCACCAAAAGAAGATGGAGCATGAGCTGGAGAAGCTGGAGCTGAAATATTGACCAACATGTCCTCAAGGCCCATGAAGTCAGCTCCAAAACATGCGCTAAACCTCATCACCATAGCGGTCACTGATAAGTACCATAAATTTATCAATAAAAGTATTAATTTATTAATTAATTTATATTATTTTTTAAGAATTAATGATCAATTTATATATTTTTTAAAAAAATTAATATTTTTATTAATTAAAAAATAATTAAAAAATAATAAAAATTAAAAAAAATAAAATTTTATTATCAATAGAAAGAGCTTATTTTTTTTATCATAATGAAATAAATTTTACATAAAACAAAACTAAAACGAAGATGATATGAATTTCTAAAGAAATAAAATAAATAAAAATTAAATAAAAAAAGAAAACGGCTCAGTTGGCTCAAGCCGTCGTGCCATATCAGTCGGCGCATCCAAACACGTTGAGCCAAGCCAATGAAGCTAGCGCGCCAAGCTAGCCAACCAAGTCGAGTTAGTCGTGAAAGCCATCGTCGGTCCATGATCCAGGTGTGGATCGCCAGCTCAGTAGAAGATAGCGAATCATGGAGCGACACGTGGTGGACTTAGATCCTTAAAGAATTTATAGAAAATCTATCATGGCTCATAGGGCATTTTGGTCTTTTCACTCGACAATAAGAGCGCTGATTGGTTGCGATCTTTGGAATGCTCGATCCATGCGGTCCATGAGAATAGTGAAGGTGCGATCGAACGGCTCTAGTAGCTTACAGTCAAGATCAGATGGTGGAGAAATTTTTCAGCTTCAGGCTTCACGTGGATCGCCATCCAATGGCAGCGCGTGATCCAGGGGATGATTCGATGGTGGAGAAAGATCCCGACGTTGATCAGGACTCCAAACACATGATCAGCAGTCAGATTTCCTCCATCAACATGCGATCGGATGGCCAAAATTTAATTCGACCTGATTTGGACTGATACACATTCGATTTTGATAATTTTTGATCCGTTGGATTCTTATCAACGGTCAGATTTCATTTAGAGTAATAGAATTCATCCATGACTCTTTTTAATCTAATTTTTACTCAGATTTCTCCATAGTTTGACGATCAAAGAGCCCCTTAGTCCCACATTGCCTAGAAGAAAACTCTCCAGCCTCCTAGCTCTATAAAAAGGACCCCAAGCCTCCAAAAATTAAGAGATCTGGTGAGAGGGAAGCCAAGCTCAGGGTTGAAGGTTGCTTCAAAGCTACAGTGCTAAGAAGAAGAGCCAGTCTTCTATGCCATCTCCATGCCTACGCTGATCTACGATCTCCTTCTAGTTTTCTTTTCTCTTTTCTTTTCTTTAAATTTCTTATATTTAAATTCTACATTTGAGTTTTAATTTTAATAAAGAAAGCTTTATTGCTCTTTTCAATTCTAGCTCTTTAAATTAATTATTCTTTATTGCTCTTTAATTATAAGTAGTCGCTAAGATCTAAATAATAGATCTTAGTTTCAAGTTTATTTTTGCATAATTTAAATTCTACTTTTATTTATAAATCTATTTTCCACTTTAATTTTTTTTTCAAAAATTCTTCTTTTCTTTTTTTATAAGAAAAAAATTAAAGATTTTAGAATTAAATCATTGCCTCTCCGTGGATTCGATCCAACTCACTACTCTCTTCATAACTTTTTATTTAAAAAAGTCATATTTAAATTGATAAATATGGTATCTTAATGACAAGATCGCATTCCTATTAAGTTTTTGGCACCATTATTGGGGAGGTATAAAAATTTAAATTTTCTCATTTCTTTAATTTTTTTTATTGCCTACTAACTATTTTTCTTATTTATTTTATAGAAAAAAATATAAAAAAGAGAAAAGAACAAAGAAGATTAGGGAACGAACAAAACTTTCAATCCTATTTGGTGAGATCATTCCTAAACCCTAAATCTTTTTTTTTTATTTTTAAATTTACTTTATTTTTAAATTAATTAAAAATTATCTACTTAAATCTAATTAAAAATCTCATCACAAGATTAGAAATTCTAATTATTTAGAGCATCCATCATATCAATTTTATTTTATTTTATTTTATTTTATTTTTTTTGATGATTGCTGGAGGTAAGGTAAGCCTTTCAGAATTCAATTAGTTGCATGCATCTAGTTTAAATTGCATAGAACCTCTTATTTAAAAATCCGAATATGCATATCATATTGAATCAATTTAAGGGCACAACCCATTAAACAAGATAAGATGGGGATTTGATCAGCATGGCCCACAAACAACCAACCCTCATATTGCATTAACCTAAACCTTAACTCTTAAAATCAATTAGACATCAACCCTTAAGGATATTCGAGCTTAATAGGACAAGAAAATCTTAGAGTTGAAATGGGTTAGGATTAATCAATTTAACTGATGTCTAGGAAAGTGGTTTAGGGATGACTGAGCCCGAAGGAAGGTGGTTACTTAATTGATTTCGTTTGCTTACCTGGCCAAGCTTAATTAGGGTTTAAGACAAGCACGGGGGACCTTCCACCTACCTTACTTTATTGGCTAGTGATTGGTTTGAACTTGAGTGCTCGAAGGTTGACTTGGAATGTTAAGCTGTCTAGGTTAGGCTATCTAAGTTAGGATTAATTGTTTGAAACTTATTTGAAAATAAAATTTTTACTTTAGATATTTTCAATTCTCTATGCTTGACATAAGGTTCTGCCCTGGCATAACGGGAAGTTATGTTGCATGGTTGTCTAGGATAGAAAAGGATGAATTAATTTAGAATTAAAAAAAAGAGTTTAAAAAATAAAATAAAATAAAAAATAAAAAAAGATTGAGGACATTGAGAATATAGTGAATTCTCCAACATCCGTGTGGGAAGGATTTCAGGTCGACTATAGTAAATGGATTTAGTTCTTATTTTAGATTCACAACTCAATGGATTTAGTAAATCAGCCTCAGCCTCAAATCCTTAAGGACTTATGTTATCAATTGGTTCCGTCCAATCCTCTTTATTAGGTGCCCCAACTCATAGCAAACATTTGAAATTAACTTCAAATCATTAACATGCTTCCAAAATTCATGAATAGAGGATATATATATATTCATTGAGAATTGAAGAGGTTTGTGCAACCTGAAACTACAAATAATTGTCAGAGGAAAATCCAAACTGAGATTAATTAATTTTACTCTTAAGAATAATGCAAAAAGTGGCTTTATAGTCTTTCAAATCAATCTATCATGACTAGAGATTTTATGAGAATTCTTAAAAATTATTTTCCCATCATAAAATAGCTAGAATAGAAATGAAATAAACCAATTCTATTCAACTAGCTGATGAATCATTTTGGAAATACTTCGACCAATTCAAAATCTCTTGACTAATGCCCATACTATGAATAAAATTGGAGGCTATGCAAAATAATTTATGAAGGGTTTAGATTTAAATTTAACAATGCTAGAGTCATGTGCCAGGATATTTAGTAAAAACCAATGAAGCCTGATAATTTTTAGAAGACCTAGCGAAAATAAGCTTACAATGGAAACACTAAGGAACCAGAAAAAATCCATACCTTCAAGAGGTGGAAATATATTCAAACCTCCCTAGCTGCAAGCCAAAATTGCAACTTTGACACGTAGGCTAGAGGCCTTAGAACTTCAGAGACCAGCCAGTGTGAACCAAGTAATCTGCACCCATGACAATAGGTGCAATGCACCAGACCATGTCCTTGAGGAATGTCCCTCGTTGTGAACCAATTGGATAATGGATGTGCACAAGTGAATGCCTACATATCAGACTAATTGACAATCCTATGCATCCACCTAATATCAGGTTGAGGAAATCATCCAAATTTTCATGATCACAAAATCTAAATATATGGCATCCAAGTTTCAATCAGCAGAACCAAGGCCAAATCCTATGATAACATCCTGCCACCACAGGCTTTAATATTATAAAAAAAAAAAAATTTCTTTAGAAAAAGCTGGAAGCCCTACGCCAAATCTAATACGAACAATACTATCTTATGCAATTTCATGCAAACCAAGCCAAATTCTGAATTCAAATTCTCAGCCATAGCTACTAGAAATACAAGTGAGTCAGCTAGCATCTACCATAAGTGAACGTGAATGAGATAAGCTACCTAGCCACCTGAGCCAACCCAAAAATCAAATAGGTAGACCAGAAAACCAGGTTAATCAAGTTAATGCTATTCATTTTTGAGATCAGAAAATAAGTGATATAAGTAGATACACCTGATACTAGAGAACACTCGAGCGTTGAGTCTGTTGAGCCACCTAATGAATAATCTCCTTACAAACCAAGCTCCTGAAACTATATTATGCACCAAACAGATGCCCACAACTCTAGACTCTCTTTTTTGAAATCGATTAGGTCTAATAAATAATCAAATATTTAGACAAAATGTTAGAGGTATTTACAAGTTCAAGTAAACATTCCTCTACTAGATATGATCCAACAGTTCTGACTTATGTCAATTCTTAAAAGACCTTTGCACCAAGAAAAAGTGAGTGACGTACAAAGAGAGCTTTCTTAGCAGCAAGTGCGAGTTCATATTGTTAAGTCATATCCAAAAATAAGAACCAGGTTCTCCAACAATTTCATGTGTCATAGGAGAAACCCATATTGAGAAGGCGTCACTTGATTTAGGGGCTAGTGTAAATATTTTGCCCTATTCAGTTTATAAGCAATTAGGATTGAAAAAGTTTCAGCCAACAGGGATCACATTACAATTAGCAGACCAATCTTTTAGAATCCCCAAGGAAATGGTAGAAGATGTTTTGATTAAGGTTGGAAGTTTTATCTTTCTAGTTGATTTTGTCATTTTGAAGACTGGGCCAATATCAAATCCTAAGGGTCAAATCCCAATGATTTTAGGAAGATCATTCCTAGCTACTGCTAATGTTGAAATCAATTGTCGAAATGGACTTATGAAACTATCTTTTAAAAATATGACTATCAAGCTGAATATTTTCAATTTGGAACAGGAATCTACCAGCATGCTAATGTAAGTATAGTCCAAGATGAAATTTATGAACCCATAGATATTAGCGATGAGGAAGTCGATCTTGAATCTAGTATCTAGCCAACCCATGAATATGAGAACCTAAATAAAATACTTGAAGATAATAAAAATGATCAGAGATGAAAGCCTCCTACTGAACCACTCATAGAAATGACTAAACCATCACCTGAGTCATCAAAAGAAGAGGCATCCAAAGTAGAGTTGAAACCTCTCCCTGAGCACCTCAAGTATGTATATTTAGGTTCAGAGAAAACCTTGCCTGTAATTATTGCATCAGATCTGAATCCTAACCAAGAAGAGGAATTATTAGCAGTTTTAAGAGAAAATTGAGAAGCAATAGGCTGGACCATGGCAGACATTAAAGGAATAAGCCCTTCCATAGTTCAACATAGGATACACCTAGAGGAAGAGTTAAACCAACTCGAGATGCTCAAAGAAGATCAACCTACCTATGAAGGATTAGTCAAGAAAGAAAATTCTTGAAGTTGTTGATAATGAAATTAATTTATCCCATTTCTTATAGTTCATGGGTAAGCCCTGTACAAGTGGTACCAAAGAAATCTAGGGTAATACTAGTCCAGAATGATGCTAATGAACTTATCCTAGCTAGGATCCAAATGGGGTGGAGGGTCTGTATAGATTATAGAAAATTTAAATACGCCAATAAAAAAGATCACTTTTCTTTGTCATTTATTGATCAAATGTTGAAAAAATTAGTCGGACAAAAATTTTACTATTTTCTAGATGGATACTCTGGTTATAATCAGATCCCGATAGCCCCTGAAGATCAGAAAAAGACCACATTCACCTACCCATTCAAAACTTTTGCTTATAGGCGTATGCCCTTTGGACTATGTAATGCTCTAGCAATCTTCCAGAGATGTATGATCAGCATGTTTTTCGATATGATGGAATGATTTCTAGAAATTTTTATGGATGACTTTTCTATCTTTGGACCTAGCTTCTCTGAATGCTTAAACCATCTAAGACTTGTTCTAGGAAGATGTAAGAAGAAGCATTTGGTTCTTAATTGAGAAAAATGTCAATTCATGATCAGAGAAGGTATAGTTCTTGGCCATGTAATTTCAAAAAAAGAAATAGAAGTTGACAAGGCCAAAGTTGACCTGATTGCAAGTCTTCCACCACCTAAGACTATTAAAGAAATTCGTTCATTCTTAGGACAGGCTGGATTTTATAGAAGGTTCACATCCAATTTTAGCAATGTGGCTCACCCTTTGATGAACTTGTTAGTAAAAGAAGCAAAATTTGAGTTTACTTCTAAATGCCTTGAGTCTTTTGAATTTCTTAAAAAGGCACTCATTTCAGCCACCATCATTCATCCACCTATCTAAATCGAACCATTTAAGCTCATGTGCAATGCATCTGATCATGCTGTAGGTGCAGTCTTAGATCAAAAAATCAACAAGCTGCTGAGAGTTATTTATTATGCAAGCAAAATATTAAATGATGTACAGCTTAATTACACCACCATAGAGAAGGAATTCTTAGCTGTTGTCTTTGCCCTAGATAAATCCAGATCTTATTTGGTTGGATCTCATGTTATTGTCTATACTGATCACTCAACCATTAGACATCTCCTAGCAAAGAAAGATGCCAAGGCACGTTTAATTCGATGGATCTTGCTCCTTCAAAAATTTAATCTAAAAATTAAAGATAAGAAAGGGATAGAGAATGCAATTGCTGATCACTTGCCCTGAATCATAGTTGCACCATCTAACGAACCACCTGTCAATGAGTATTTTTCCGATGAACAACTCATGTTAGTGTCCACTGAACCTTCGTATGCAGATATTACGAATTATTTAGCCATTGGTAAAGTGCCTTCTCATTGGACTAGTCAGGATAAACACAAATTCTTTTTCCAAGTAAAGTATTTCATTTGGGATGATCCATATCTATTTAAATATTATCCTGATCAGAATCATTAGGAGGTGTCCCTGATAATGAGGTTAAAAGTATTCT